>CAUYTI010103606.1:0-11447 GCA_963575145.1 Galago senegalensis | reverse complement strand
CAGCCACGTACACCTAAGGTGGCGGGTTTGAATCCCCAGCCCGGACCCACCAAACAACAATGACGGCTGCAACCAAAAAATAGCCGGGCGTTGTGGCGGGCGCCTGTGGTCCCAGCTACTTGGGAGGCGGAGGCAGGAGACTCACTTGAGCCCAAGAGTTGGAGGTTGCTGTGAGCTGTAATGCCACGGCACTCTACCCAGGGGACAGCTTGAGGCTCTGTCTCAAAAAAAAAGAAAAAGAAAAAGAAAAGACCATTATTCTATTTTTGCACTTGGTTGATTGGTGGGTATGAATTCTAAGTTAAAAATCATTTGTCCTCCAAAATTTGGAGACTTCCATTTGGCTTCTACTTGTCAATGCTGCCATGGGGATGGCCAATGACATTTTGATTTCTTTTATTTTGTGTTTACTTTGGTTTGATTTGATTTCCTTCAATAGAAACTTTTAAGTCCTTTTCTCTTATTTATGAAATTCTGCAATTTTATGCTTTTATTATTTCTCTTCTCCCTCTTCTTCTAATACTTATTACCTAAGAATGACATGAGTGTTTTGGTCTGGAGTCTGATATACTTTGTTCTGATGATAACTTTTATTGCTTTTTGGATAACTTATTTCTATCCATTTTATCAGTTCCCTTTCCTAGAGTCTTGTTACTCAGCTATGAGACCTCCCAGATGAAATATCTAATTAAAAAAAATCTCTTTACTATTTTCTATTTTTTGATTTTCTTGTTGTTCTTTGTAGGAGAAAAAACTTTAATACAACTGTTTTACTAATTTGTTTTTATATTGGATTTTAATTTATTTTCTAAGACATTTCTTTTGATAGTAACCTGTTCTTCTTTCATGAATATAATTATCATCCCATCTCTCTGAGGATACTTATTTTAGTTCTACATATTTCCTTCAGTTATCTGCTTTGTTCTTTTTTTCCCTCTGGATCTGCTTTCTGTTTACAGGTTTTGCTGTCTAAGATAGCTCATTTCCAGAACTGCATCTGAGAACCCAGGCCATCTATTCATATTTTATTGTGAAGTAGGGAGGACGATCAGATCAGAGGTTTTATGTGAGTGGCTGGGGCTTATTAATGGACAGGTGGATGCCACTGTTGGGTGGTCAGGTGGCAAGATGAACAACTCACTGGGGTCAGAATCCAGTTTCTCAGGAGAGGCTTTCTCCAGTCATCAAATTAATAAATAAAATTTGTTTGTTTGGGCACAGCATCTCCTGGCTCTATCCCCCATCCTCCAGAGCTGTGCCTTTGAGGAGTTCTAATGACAAAGCAGCTTGAAGATATGGATATGGCTGGCATTCCTCAAAGTGGTGTCTATTCCTCCTTCCAGAAATGTATGTGGACCTCTTCTGTGCTGAGTCTCTTTCCTGATGCTCTTTGAGCATAGGGAGTTTGCAACTTTTATATTCTTTATTGTCATTTTAATGGGCCTCTAGAGGTAGCAAAGAGAAACATGTATTTGAGTCAGAGATTTGAATGTAGAAGTCATTTATCCATCTGCTTGAAGACCCTGACTAACTCAGCAAGCAGGGAAGAGGACCCTGAAGCAACTACCAAGAAGGAATAGAAGCTGCGGACAACAGTGCAGGATTCAGTTTGCGTTGGGATAAGATAGTGGTAGGGCAATTCCTTAACTGCCAGTGTGGCAATCAAGGTAGATTCTGGAATAATTACAATGGGTTTGGCTTACAAGTAGAGCAATAGATAGTCTCAGAGCGCTCAGGCCCTCTGTGTCTTGAAGACAGGGTGGCATACACCTTGCATGGAAGATCCTTTGGGGACATCCTCCCTCTTTATAGCTACTAGAGTCTCTAGAACCAGCTGGTCAGCCTTCCCCTGCAGTAGACATAGGCAGCTGCTCTTTCTGGTATGTCGACTCCGTCTTCCTGACTCTGAAGTGGAGAAATGTCCCAGGATCTCAGGGCATGTAGCTGTGAAAAACATAATGTGTCCAAGGGTTTGGAGGGTTGATTGAGAACCTGCTGTGCACCAGACCTAACACTGGGGGATTTCACAGAGGTAAGTCCTCTGCATAAAGAATTTTCACATCCTCCTAGGAAGATGAGAAATAACAAGAGCGCTTCTTAAAGATATTCAGGGTTGTATCCTTAAAAAAGTAGCAACTGTAGTTTCTGTATAAATTGTTTGCAAATAGGTTGAGAGAGAGAATCAAGAAATGAAGGCTGATAAATCAGCTATTTCCTGTTGCATAGGAAGGCTCCATCCAAGTCTGGTGTACCTCTGTCCTGGCCTCTGAATGCTCAATAATGTGTCACAGATTCAGAGTATTTTGTTGCTAGAAGGGGCCCCAGAGGTTCTAGCAAAATACCTCCCTTTGTAGACTCTGCTGCAGAAGCGCTATTGTGCTGCACGCTCTCCCTCACACCATTAGTGTCAAACCTTCGTCAATATTTAAACATTCATTATTCAGAATTTCATTTCTCTGCTTCTCTCTCTTTTTTTAAGCTCAGAGAAGGAAAGAAAAACAAGGTTAGCAACTGTATCCTGTATTTCTGCAGGAAAGAAATGAGCCACTTCAAGGCTGAGCTGATTTACTGGATAAATATATATTTAGGCATTTGGAGATTTTAAATGTATATGATTTACCAGAGAAATAGGGGGCATCCTTCAGGATCCACTATGCAAAGATATATTGACACAATTTCAACTGTATGGTTATATCTCTGATAAATCAGCCTGCCTCCTTCAGACCTTCATGGTCCACTGGAGATAAAATATGCACCTCCCGTTTGGGGAGGGCAAGGGGCAGGCAGACTTCGAAGTGCGGCCAGGGCTGCCGGGGGCATCTCACTGGGGAAGGTGTTGTACCAGCACAGAGGGCTGGATCTGGGAATTGCGCATGAGGCTGCAAGCTCTTGGCTGTGCATCTGTAAACAGTTCTGACTGCTGTGAGGGGCAAGTGCTGTCTGCCTGGGGGAGGATGGAAGCTGAAAACCTGTACAGGAAACTAGATAGGTGGATTGTGGTGAATTGATGGACAAATCTTCTTGTCCTTTAGTGCCTAGACAGGGCTTCATTCCAAGACTTGGTCATAGCCGTGGACGAGTCCTGCCACATGGCTGTACTGGTGGGGCCTTGCCAAGGAAGCTGTTGAGGCTGCTGGGTGCAGGCTCCTTCTAAGGTTTACAGATAGGAACCTATGGCTGGGCAAGTTGGTGGGGGCCCCAGTACTGCAGCTGACTTGTGAGTGCAGCAGTTCATCACCTGGGAGCCTTTTGAAGCCACTCTGGGAGTGGACCCTATAGGATGACCCTGCCTGTAGGACCTGAGTAGAGCAGACAGCCAGGAGAAAGGAGGAGGATGGCTGACAAGCTGACCACAGAGAGCCCTTAAAGATCAAGGGCTGAGAAGGATGCTGGGTGCCCGCCCACTGTTCGGCCAGAGTGACCTTCCTGCAGGTGCACCCCTCCTGCTGCCAGTTCACAGCCATTTCCAATGTCCTCTCCAGACTCGCTTCCACAGTAGCTACATTCTGATCTCACACTTCTAACCATATGGGGGTTTGGAGCCCTGTGGCCAGAGCCTGAGGTTTTGCTGCCCACCGGGATGGGCATGGGCTGTGCCCAGTCCCCCTACTCTTCCATATAGATCTCTCCTTGGAGAGGCTGCACGGAAACCAGCCATCACTCTACTTAGGATCTGATTTCTCCTCATGGGGCCCCCTGGGAGGGATGGGTTTTCACACTTAGGGTTGGGATTTTGGTCCTTACGTCCACAGAAGGAGAAGCTAGACTTGCATAGAGAAAAGGGAACATTCTCTTATTCTGAGCCAGTATTTACAATAATTACATGCAATGGTAAATGGAGTTTGGAAAAATGAATTACCTTTAATCGAGGAGTGTTTTATTCCTAAAGTATATCCTGGGGAGCACATGCTCAGGTAATTAGAGAAGGAGGCTGAAATCCAGCATGTTCTATGTTTGGGCATGGAACCCCACGAGCACCCTCCTGCTCACCAGCATGGCCCTTCTTGCACCCATTTGCACAGGTCTGCTTCCTGCTGCTGGATAGGGCTGGGCAGGCTGGAGACCTGCTGTCCATTGGCCTTGAGATACTATTCAGGATCTGCTGCCACCACAGACATCCTTGCACGATGCATGAGTTAGACCACTGCAAAGCAAATGAGCTTTTTTGTAGGGTCAGAAGACTTACCTATGTGGAGGCCTTTCTGTAACAGGCCAGCACTGTTGTACCACCAAGAAGAGAAATTTGGTCCCTAGAGAGGTGGCTCATAGGACTTGATAAAGTGTCTGGTCTGGCCCAGTCCACAGGTTTGAGAAAAAGAGGGGCACAAGTGTACAGAAATCCCTCTAGGAGCTGACATTGATCTATCTATCACTCTATCCATCCTTCTATCCACCTACCAAGCTCTTAATCCATTCACTGATTCTATATACCATCTACTGAGTACTCCCAAGTGGCTGCCTGCCCTGTTTCACCCAGGATCTGGGTAAAACACAGAGGGCAGAGAGGTGAGAAACCACTCCCGACACCGCAGAGCCTGTCCGTGGGTAGGGAAGGCAGAGGAGGCCCCTGACTCTGGAGGACCAGAGCCTCACACCCGTATTACATTAAAGGGTACATGTCAGCAAGGGCAGGGGCCAATCTGACAACGCTTGAGGAGTTGCTTGAATTGGACAGACAGAGGCTTAATCAAGGAAGTGGTGGGCGTGGCACACACCTGTCCAATCTGGGAAGGTTGGAGGGAATAGCCCTGGATAGCCTGTAGTCAGCTGGCCCCTCGTTGCCATCCCATTCTTGCCGTGTGGGTATTCTGTGGTATGCATGCTACTTTGCCCTGAGATTGAGAGAGATGGGTGCCCACAGGCTTGTATAACCTAAGTGCTGCTGTCTTCTACCCTCTGCCCACCCTTTAGACCTGAAGAGGGTCCTCCCAACTCAGCCATCCTGAAAATGTGACTGATTAGGTGTCTTGGCTCTTGCCTTCCCCAGAATCAACAGCTGAACATAGGATAGATTCGTTAACCTCTCTGATCAGCTAACTCCTGGGCCTATTTAGGAAACTTTTAGAATTGCAGTTTTTCTTATAGATAATAGGTGGCTAGGTCAGGAAGCTGAAAGCCTCAGTTGGGACCTGCAGAAGGGTATAGCAATGGACTAAAGTGGCTGGGATCCAAGGCTGCAGAGGTTTTCAGAAGTGAGCAGTGGAGCTTGGCGAGCAGTCATGATGTGGCCATTAGGGCAGCTCTCTGCTCCCCTGATTGATTGATTCAGGCAGCTGAGTGCCAGGCCAAGTGGGCTGGACTGGAGCGATGGGATGGTGACTAGACTACAGAGAAGATGGATGGACTGTTGTTCTGTAATCAGGCATTCTCCAGATGTGGGGAGCATCCCGACCTGGGATGTCACCGCCCTCACACCAGGCTCAGTAATGAGAGAATTGGCACGTGCTGAGGAGCTGAAGTAAGTGCTCAGGCCCAGAAGCAAAATAGAGGGTTTTCAGGGCAGTGAGTCCCTTTGAAACTCAATCTCCTTACCCCAGATGCACACTGAAAATGAAAAGTCTGCTCTTTGTGTCAAATCTCCAGGAGACAGGAGGAATATTGGGATCAGACTCTGGCCTCTGGGGAGGATTTGATAGAATTCTCTGGGTTCTTGGCCTTGAAAACTGGAGGAGGTTCAAATCCTCAGGGAGTTGTCCCTTGAGGACAAATGCTTTGTGAAGAAAAGTACTCGTTAGATATATGAGGGAGAAGATGACTGGTTTTGCATGAATTTGCCTTTTAAAGGTCATTTGGCATTAGTTCCCAACATAGAAATGTAGGGAAGGGCTTTGAAGTCATGTAGACTTAGTCATTTTACAGAAGGGGAAACTGAGGGACAGAGACTTTAAGTGACTCGCCTGTGGCCAGGGACAGTGGTGATTTTTCAGAAAAAGAAGAAGAATTGAACCAGCTAAAATTTTGCATTGTATCTAAGCTCCACCTTGGATAACATTTTCATTATTGAGCAAGCCAAGAGGTACAAGATGGAAATACGGATTTCACAGTTCCTGAAGGTTCGTAATTTCTCCATGGAGTGGTACTAATTAATCTGTTTCTTGAATGGTGGATTTCATCAAACCACATTTCCTCTACCTCCTCAGACAATGACTGGTTGAATGATTTATGAAGAAAACTTACAGGAGTTTTACAGTTAGTATTAAAATAATTTTTTGGTGTGGCCCAGATCAGGCCCAATGCTTTTTGGCATGGTCATTTTTCACACCCACTAGGTTTCCCAGTCTATAGCACAGGAACTACTGATGCTATTACAGAGCTCTGGTGTGCCCCCTTCCTGCAGGCCTGCCCCCCATCACCCACAGAATAAAGTGTGAGAGGCCAGTTAGTCCTATGTAGTTCCAGTGGGACAGCCTCACCCAGTCTTGCTCATATACAATTTGTGGGTTTGCTATCACTTGTGGTGGCTTAGGTATGGAGCAAGTACTTGGACACTCATCCAGAGGAGGGATGGAGCCCTTTCTGTCCCCCTTGGATCTGGGCTGGGCTGTGACAACTGTGATGAAAAGAGTATTACAGAAGTAACACTTTGCCTGTGCTGGGCCTTGCCTTCCAGAGCCCAAGCTGCTTCCTCCTTGGTCCCTTTGTGACCTGAGCAACCACGTAAGTCCAACTCCCCTGCAAGAGAGAGCACATGGAGTGTCCCTAAACTACAGGATGGGAGAGATGAGCCCAGCCTGCAGTCGGCCCTACCCAGGTACCAAGCAACAGAGTGAGGCCATTTGGCCACTCTGACTCACCCACTGTCCTGGGGAGCCTTGGTCCATGCCACATCTACCACCAACCTCTATCTGAATTCCTGACCTGAAAAATTCTTATATTGATAGATAATAAAAATAAGAATCTAGAGTCAAACTTCTGGGATTGAATCCCAGCTCTGCCTCAAGAAAATGCTGATCATCTCTGAGCCTTGCTTCTAGCATCCCTAACTGGGTACCACTATGTGTCTCTTGGGAGAATTGTGAAGCGTACACTATCATACGGTATGACGGGCCTGGCAGCATATATACATAGTAGGTGTGCAGTAAAACCAAGCTATTCTTTTCCACTTCTGTTTTGGAGCCAGCCAGAATGCCATCAGACATGGGTGTCTGGGACCCTACATGCAGTGTGATGTCCCTAGAGCAGCCTGGCCCGTCATCCTCCTGTGTACCTGAATGTCAGCAGAGAAGGGCCATGCAAACACTGAGACCTTTTTTTTGTTTGTTTCCTTCTGAGAAGGATTTTATTGTCAGGTTTAATTTCTTTAACAGTTATTAGGTTTTCTTTTTCATACATGTCAGTTTTGGTAAACCGTGATTTTCAAGTAAGTTGGCCATTTCATTCAAACTGTCAAACTTATTAGCATCAAACAGTATAACACTTGTGTAGGCAACTTGTGATTTCTTTCAAATGAGGAGAATGTAAGCTGTGTGAGGGCAGCTATGTCTGTATTGTACGCTGATATCTCCCCACTCTTCATGTGTAAAATGCTTTCTGCTGTGTAATATGCACTCGATATGTATTATGGAATTATGAATCAACAAACAATAGTATCACCTAGGTGGCAAGTGAGGAACCTTTACTGTCTAATTAAAATTATCCCCAGGCCTCATAGCACAAACCAGCAATGTCCAGTAGACTCCCACCCTGATGCCCACAATATTCACAAATTCCCATGTGGCTTACATTTTCATGAACACGTGGGCTGGGGGCATTTGGTGCATTGGCCCATGTCCTGACCCGCAGCAGTGCAGACTGAGGTCAGGCTCGTGGATGAGGCACAGCCGTATCTGTGTGCATGTCCGCGGGCCTGCACCCCAAGATGTGCGTGTCAAAGGGAAGGAGAACGGCAGCTGCTGAGGGCATGGACCCAGTAACCATGGCAGCGAGGGGTCCTGAAGCCAGGAGATCTGCAGGCTTAGGGCACAGAGTCACAGCCCTGGCAGGTCACTTCTCTGCCCGGCCTTAAAGATAATACAGGGGGAAAGCACTTTCCAGACCGCGAAGCTCTCTCTGTGCAGAAGGCATCATTCTGAATAGCGTGACAAGGAGGAGGAGGAGATAGAGGAAGTGGACCAGGAGCAATCCGCCTGAATCCGCCTGATAACAATTTTACATCTCTAATTCCTTCCCCTTCCTGCCGCATCGGAATTTTATGGGGATTAGTGAGCATCCAGCTGCAGAAGGCCCCGGCTCCTTAGGAAGGGCTCAGCCAGGACTTTACTTAATGAATCCCCTCAGAGGGGATTTTCTTTTGTGGTGAAAATTCCCTGCTGCTGAGAGATGTATTCCACCACCTGGGGCCACTTCCCCAGGCTCCTGTAACCAGGAGAGGCAGCCACTCTGCAGGGTGTGGTGGTGGGTGTGCTGACTGAAGTGCTCAAGACTCTCAGGCTGCAATTCCTATTTCCTCCCCTCTCTTCTGCTGCAGACAGAATAGCTCCTGGTGCTCTCTAGCCCAGCCCCCAGACTGGCACCCACCCTCTGGACTGCATTTGTCTGGCCTGGAACTGCTGGGATGCTGGAGCCTTCTGTAGCCTGTGGAAAGGTCAGCTGTGATGCTTGGGTCCTTGGCCTCCCTGCAGCAGTGCTGGTTGCTCAGGTGGGCTCTGCCAGTGCAAGTATCCACCCAGCCTTGCAAAAGAACCCCATGGGCTTCCTCCCTTCCCAGCCCTGAGCAGGCTCACTCCTCTGAAAATGAAAAGAAAGGTCCAGCCTGCCAAGTACTATGGGCAAGAAGATGGAGATTTGAAGCTCCAAATTTGAGATCCTCAGGATAAGATTGTCAGATACTCTATAGGATGCTGAGTTAGATTTGAATTTCAGATAAACAGTGAGCACATTTTATTATAAGTATGTCCCTATCTTAGTCATTTTTTTAATCTTTTTTTTTTATCTTAGTCATTTTATGCCCCTATAACAGAATACCACAGATTGGGTAATTTATAATGGACAGAAATTTATGGGCACATGTCCTAGAGGCGGGGAAGTCCAAGATGGAAGGACCACACATCTGGTGGGGGCCTTGTTGCCATGTCATTCCATGGCGGAATGTGGAAGGGCAAAGAAAGAGATGGAGATGGAGATAGGGAACACAAGAGGGGGTTGAACTCATCCTTTTATAAGAAACTATTCCCCAATCACGGCCTTAATACGTTCATGACAGTAGAACCTTCATGGCCTAGCCTTAATACGTTCATGACAGTGGAACCTTCATGGCCTAATGGCCTCACATTTGGTCCCATCTCCCAACACTGTTCCTTTAGAAATTAAGTTTCCAACACTTGCTTTTGGGAGGACACATTGACAGCTCAGCAGTCTCAAATGAATTTCTCACAAAGCATAATTTTTAAAGTTAAGTGTGTCCTATGCAATATTGGGGGGCATTCATATAGTGTGCTGAAAATTTTCTTCATTGTTTATCTAAAATTCAAATTCAGCTGAGTGTCATGTACTTTTATTTGCTCAATCTGGCAACGGTGCTGAGGAGGGCTTCCCTTCCTGCAGTTCTAATGGTCTGGGTCTTGTTCACTGAGTTGGGTTTGCTGAGTTTCCAACAGAGTCTTCACCCGGCTGACTGTTTCCTACTGAGACCTTTACTTGCACCGAGGCGGCAGTCCCAGGTAGGCAAGATGCGTCCTTACTGGCTAGTCTGGCCAAACAGCAAGCGTGTTCTCCAACTAATTGAGAGACGCTACATGACTCGCTTCCTAAGACCTCCTTCTTCTTAGGCATTGAAATGGCTCCCTACACCAAATAGCAAATGCTGTTCTGAGTTAAATATAAAGAAGTCCATTCCTAGGATTTTATTTTCTTAATTATATTCTATAGTCATCTCAAAAAGAATGTGGACTATCTGAGCCCCTAAATACAGTTTGGTACTGGTACTTTCTCTCTTTAACTGTTAGTAAACCAAGCTCAGGCTGGAGGCTAGAGTGGGGGCTGTGGGAGGCGAGGAGTGGCGGTGTGCATGCCCACATAGCCACTCCTGTCAGACATGTTTCCCTGGGCCTGAAACTTCTCTGGCCTCAGTGAAGGCTCTCTTGGCTTTAGTTCTCCATTCTTTTCCCCTGTCCCATTCCACATCATCTTTCCTGATTTGCCCATCACGCAGACGGCCTCACTGACTTCCCTGTCTGATTTGTGACGCTCTGAGTACTCTCTGCACCTGCAGCTCCCTCCTGATACAGACACTGCCGGGATGCATTCCTTTGGCAGAAGTCTGTAGCAGCCGTGGAAATGCAGCTGCCTCTGCCGTGGATGATGCCTTGACACATCCTTTCCTGAATTAGTGGTTGTGGGGTCTGGGGTGAGGGGAAGAAAGAGGAGAGAGACTGACTTGTTCCCTGAAGCCTGGGGCAGGAGGACAGAGAGTTAGGGGCACTGTGAACAGGCCGTGTGGGCTTCCCAGTGATCTCCCCGTGAGGCCAGCCCAGAAAGCCTCCTGAAGACTCTACTCTTCCCAGGTCTGAATGTCAGGCGAGGCATTCGAAATTCCAGAAATGGATTCTAATTAAAATGATATTTGACTCACTTTCAAATGACTAGCTTAAGAAAAAGGGAAGTCTGCCTACATTTATTGAAGCTCTTCAGGCTGTTAAGGGGTAGACATTTGTGTACACGGCTTAAGCCTGGTGGGAGGACCCTAGTTTGTGGGAGGTCTGGTTGCTGCCACTGTCACTGACAGGGAAAGGGAATGGAAGTCATTGGGCAGCAAGACCGTCTCCTGGGGGACCGCAAGTGTGGCCAGAGGAGAGTCGCTCTGCCTTCATCTTCCCTGAGGGACCAACCCCTGTGGTCAAGGCCAGCACCTCGCCCTCGGCAAGCAGAGCAGCTTCAGCTCAGACCATGGTCAGTGGTCCCCAGTGGGCTGCAAAGCAGAGAGGCTAAGAACAGCAGCTGTGGTCAGACAGAACCCAGGTCCCATTCTCAGCTCGGACTACTTGTTCACGCTGTTTAGTATGGGCCACATCCCCCCACTTCTCAGGGTCTTAGTTTTCCGGCCCTAAGTGGACATAAAATTATACATGTTTCATAGGGTTGTGGAAAGATCAAACAAGATAATGTAGGCAAAGGTCTCAGCACACTGCCTATCCCTGAGTAAGTGTTTAATAAATAACAGAGAATGTCATTAGAAAGCATATTAATTAGATCTAAAGTGTCTTAACACATTTGGTTGTTTTTAAAGTGATCTCTTTTAAGCTAAAAATAAGCTGCCTACTTAATTGGACTGTATTTTTAGCCAATGCATTACAGTACAGACATTTTCTTAAATGTTGTTTTTTTTCTCCCACGTTTTCACCTTTTGCAGGCTTTTTTTTTTTTTTTTTTTTTTTTTTTTTTTTTTTTTTTTTTTAATATTTTTTTTGATAAATAAAAAAAGTAGTATTTTTTGAAATACCAGTAGTGTT
>CAUYTI010103605.1:0-21720 GCA_963575145.1 Galago senegalensis | reverse complement strand
CTGACCCGTCTACAGCACATGACACAGAGGACAGCTTACCTGACCCGTCTACAGCACATGACACAGAGGACCAGCTTACCTGACCCGTCTACAGCACATGACACAGAGGACCAGCTTACCTGACCCGTCTACAGCACATGACACAGAGGACCAGCTTACCTGACCCGTCTACAGCACATGACACAGAGGACCACTTCCTCCTTGGCAAAACTTCCTTCACCCGGGCCCAGGACACCTCCCTCTGGTGGTTTTCTTGCCCCTTCTGTCTAGTGCGCTCTGTTGGCTGCTCCTCATCTCCCTGGGTCTCTGGACATCACAGTCCCAGGGCCCAGTCTTCAGGCCTCTTTCCTCATCACGCCCACTCTGTCAGCGAGCAAGCTCAGTCTCATGCTGGTGACCCCCAAATCTACATTGCCAGCCCAGCTGTGTCTCATGAGCTCTTGGCATCTGTATCCAACTGGCTACTCCATGTAGGTCTCTAATACCTCAAACTTAGGTCTAGAATTAAATTCTTTTTTTTTGAGACAGAGCCTCAAGCTATATTGCCCTGGGTGAAGTGCCATGGCATCACAGCTCACAGCAACCTCCAACTCCTGGTCTCCTGCCTCCACCTCCTAAGTAGCTGGGACTACAGGCACCCACCACAACGCCCAGCTATTTTTTTGGTTGCAGCCATCATTGTTGTTTGGGGGCCCAGGCTGGATTCAAACCTGCCAGCTTAGGTATATGTGGCTAGCGCCTTAGCCACTTGAGCTACAGGCGCCAAGCCTAGAATTAAATTCTTTATCTTCTCCTCCAAGACTTGTTCTACCAGGCCAAGCGCAGTTGCCTGTGCCTGTAATCCTAGCACTCTGGAAGGCCGAGGCAAGTGGATTACCTGAGCTCACAGGTTAGAGACTGCCCAAGCCAGTTGGAGACCACATCTCTTAAAATAACCAGGCATTGTGGCAGGCGCCTGTAGTCCCAGCTACTTGGGAGGCTGAGGCAAGAGGATTGCTTGAGCCTAAGAGTTTGAGGTTTCTGTGAGCTATGATACCATGGTACTCTAACAAGGGCGACAAAGTGAGATTCTGTCTCAAGAAAAAAAACGGCTTGTTCTACCTCGTCTTTTCCAGCTCAGTGGCAATTCTATCCTTCCCTTTGTTCATGCTAAAACACTTGACCTCTCTTAGAATCTGTGCCCAGTCCATATGCAAATCCTATTGGTTCTACCTCAGAGGTTCTACCTCTGCATTATACATAGCAAAGTAAGAAATACTCTTACTTTGCTATGTATAATGCACTCACATGGATGATGCAGACCCATGTTTTGGCCAAACTTTCAGGAAAGTGGCAGGCTCTCGGCTGGGAGGGAACATCTAGGGAGGGCTAACGCTCCCTGGTAAACATGCAGATCGCACCACGCTCCTGCAGCTGCCCCCTGTGAAGGCTGCCCCTGCCTCTCTCCCAGAAGCTTTCCCTCCCTGCCCCCACTGGGGGCCTGAAGCAGCTGAGGTGGCCACATAGGTGGCTAGCGGGGAGGGAGTTTCTGAGGCTGCCTGGCCTGCAGGCAGCCAGACCTGTCCCTGGGGCCTCCATGGGTCTCCTGGTCCCCTCCATGTGGCCTGCCTTGCCATCCCTGCACCATCCCTGCCCTGATCAACACACTTGGCAGAGGCCACTCCAGTCCATTCCCACTGGATCCTAGATCCTCCCCAATGGAACCCCTGTGCCCAAAAGGCATGGTGGACCTGGAGGCCTGCTGGTCTGCTCCCCACTTCTGACCACGCTACTGATATATAAAGTACATCCTTACTTTACCCTCAAATTTTGCATGTGATACACAAAATACAATATCAAATGTATTTTGATACTATATCAAAACTCGATACTTCTTACCCCTTACTGCTACAATGTGAACCAAGCCAGGGTGGTAATCTCCAGCCTGAGCACTGCAGTAAACTTTTACCTGGTCTCCAACTTCCTCCCTTGATCTCCTTCAGTCTCTGCTTGATACAGCAGCCACAGTCATCTTACTAAGACAGAACAGATCGCATTGCTCCTCTGTGCAAGCCCCCTGCAGCACCTCATCTCCCACAGCGCGAAGCCAAAGCCGGGCATTATGTGGCTCATCTTCCAGCCGCACCCCAACCTCCCTGGCCTGTCTTCCTCGTACCTCTTGAGATCACTCCCTCTGTTGTTCCACCTCAGGACTTTATGTACATCTCCTTCTGGAACATTCTTCCCCATGGTTCCTTCCTTTCCACTCTTAAGACTGATTCATTACCAGCTTTTTGGTCCCTAAATATCTCTAATTAACATTGTAGCCATCCCTTCAGTCCCTAGCTCTCCCTATCTTTCTCCTTCCTTCATTTCCCCATATCATCTGCTAAAATTAGTACCTTGTAATTTTTACATTGTATTGTCTATCCCTCAACTGGACTGTAAGCTTCATGAGCTCAGACAGTACAGAGTACAGCCTCTTTGGTTCACTGCCAGTACTACAGACGTGCTCTGCACAGGTTAAACACCTCAGTTGAAAAATATCTGCTGAACAAATGAATCTTATGGGCTCATATGGGCCCATTTTGGGCCCATAACAAAATTTGAACAGCATACTAAAGAGATCAGCCAAAAATGAACTGAAAAAGATCATACTTGTGACACACAGATGATTCTCCAAAATCTCTGCCTATCAAGGGAAGTCATTTTTCCTAATATGCTGACTGCTGTATTCCACAGAGCATGGAGGAAGACTCCTGGGAAAAGTAAGGGGCAGTCAGCAAAGTAGTAGAGAAGCTCCAGAGTAGCTCTGGCACCTGGC
This sequence comes from Galago senegalensis, assembly GCA_963575145.1. Lineage (NCBI taxonomy): Eukaryota > Metazoa > Chordata > Mammalia > Primates > Galagidae > Galago > Galago senegalensis. The sequence goes on along the minus strand of CAUYTI010103605.1, from coordinate 18,917 downwards.
TGAGGGGACGGCTGGAAGCCTGTCGCTTGAGCCCAGCGTGTCACCTCTCTTCTTAGACGTGCAGCCAGGTTGTCCTGAGTCTTACCTTCTTTAGTGATGGCATCTGCAGTCTCTTTGGCTTTGTCTTTCAGGTCCTTAACCACACTGTCCAGCTGGGACTCATGCTTCAGGAAGAAAGGACGGATGATACGCTTATAGAGCAGTTCTGCGCCATTGGAAGGGCTCGGGGCCATGCACCACAGCAGGAAGCCACACTGCGCAGAGGAAGAAACAGCATCGGTAAAAGGGGGTGAGCATCCAAGAACACACACTGCCCACCACTACTCTGGGGATGGCTGATACCTCTGGTTTTTTCCCCAAAAGCATTTCCAGTGTTTTCTGTAGGCTAAAGGGGGTTTTTTCTTCGATAGAAAAAGAACATCATAAGTAATGAGCTAGTAGGGAATAAAAAGAGGGTAAAACATACCAACTCTAGCAGCTTCCCATCTTGTACCACGTTTTAGTTCATAGCTGTAAGGGGCTTTTATTAATTATAACTCTTAAACATCAATTTAAGAAAATATACCAGAGGTACTTACCTGCACATATAATGAAAGCTCTGTACAGATAAGCTGAATATCTATGAGACTCGTTCACAGCAGGCTTGCCTTAGTTACATCTGTCACATTTATTCTTCCTCTCAGAAAAAAACACCCTGCTGGGCAGCGCCTAAAATTCAAAGGAGTAGGGCCCTGGGCTCCATATGCTGGAGGTGGTGGGTCTAAACCCAGTCCCAGCCAAAAAAAAAAAAAAAGAAAAAGAAAAAACACCCTGCCCATTCTTGAATTCCTCCCTTAGTAGAAGCTCACATTTGAGTAGATACTGAGCCTTCAAAGGATATTTATAGGTTCATCATCTTGAACCCTGAATGTAGATATTAACCCTAACCCTTTTCTTTATGACCCTATTTTGCCATTGAGCTAAAAAAAAAAATCTGCTGTAATACCTCAAAACATAAGAACTATCACACTATGCCCAAAACACTTCTACTGTTTATTCAAATAATAAATACAGACTTAGGACTTCAAGTCATCTAAGTACTTTATTCCTCTATAAGACAAAGAGGCAGAGAATATTCAGAGTGATGTGCTAATTTCTCTAGAAAGTTAATAAACAACATACTTGTTTACTTTAGTTTAAAATACTCTGACCCTACTGTGGCATATAGCCTGGTGATTTTACATAAAACAGAAGTCACTTCCAGGGATTCCAAATCTGTATTTTTTTTTTTTTTTTGAGACAGAGCCTCAAGCTGTCCCCCTGGGTAGAGAGCTGTGGCATCACAGCTCACAGCAACCTCCAACTCCTGGGCTCAAGCGAGTCTTCTGCCTCCGCCTCCCAAGTTGCTGGGACCACAGGCACCCGCCACAATGCCTGGCTATTTTTTTTTTGGTTGCAGCCATCGTTGTTTGGCAGCCCAAGCTGGATTCGAACCCGCCACCTTAGGTGTCTGTAGCTGGTGCCTTAGCCACTTGAGCCACAGGCGCCGAGTCTGTATTTTTTTTTTTTAATACCACTTCTCTTTAAAAGTAAAAACCACTGGACTTCCCCCACACACACACTGCACTATTTTTCGAGACTGAGTCTCACTCTTGTCACCCTTAGTGGAGTGAAGTGGTATCATCATAGCTCACTGCAACCTCCAACTCCTGGGCTCAAGTGATCCTCCTGCTCCTGACTCAGCCAACTGAGTAGCTGGGACTATAGGTGTACACCACAACACCCAGATAATTTTTCTATTTTTTGGTAGAGATGGGGTCTTCTTACTCTTGCTCAAACTGGTCTGGAACTTGTGAGCTCAAGTGATCCTCCCACTTTGGCCTCCCAGAGGACTAGGATTACAGGCGTGAGCTACCACACCCAACCTCTCAATTTATTGTGGCTTAATTAAATCTATAAGCCTTAATCCTTGTTATTCCAAACCAAGGAGTGTATTCAAAATAATTAAGAAGCTATGATGGATGCTCAGCACCTATAGCACAGTGGTTACAGCGCCAGCCACATGCACCAAGGGTGACGGGCTGGAACCCAGCCCAGGCCACTAAACAATGACAACTACAACAAAAAAATAGCTGGGCATTGTGGCAGGTGCCTATAGTCCTAGCTACTTGGGAGGCTGAGGCAAGAGAATCGCTTACGCCCAAGAGTTGGAGGTTGCTGTGAGCTGTGACACCACATTACTCTACCAAGGGTAATCTAGTGAGACTCTGTCTCAAAAAAAGAAAAAGAAGCTATGATGGCAGCACCCGTAGCTCAGTGGGTAGGGTGCCGGCCACATACACTGAGGCTGGTGGGTTGAACCTGGCCCAGGCCAGCTAAAACAACAATGACAACCGCAACAACAACAACAACAACAGCTGGGCGTTGTGGTGGGCGTCTGTAGTCCCAGCTACTCAGGAGGCTGAGGCAAGAGAATCACTTAAGCCCAAAAGTTTGAGGTTGCTGTGAGCTGTGACACCATGGCAACTCTACCTGGGGAGACAGCTTGAGACTCTATCTCAAAAAAGAAAAAACAAAAGAAGAAGCTATGACGTCTTTATTAAGATAGTGTTTTGAGTTTGCTCTAGAGATGCAAAGCTGATAGGAGACTAACACTAATGATACTTTGAGCTTAAAATGCACAAATAGCTCACTCTATCAGCATCATGTTGGATGTGAGAAATTTATACTATGTTTTGAACTTGTATTACCCTCAAAATACGAAACAAAACTCAGCTTCTCAACAGATTAATCTCAGCTATAGGACTCTAGAAAAGTAACAGTCATGAATTACAATTTGTTACAGATGCATAAGAGCTTTTAAAAAGCAGAGACTACCAGACTAACTTTAAAAAAATAAACACCTATAAACTCAGCCTGAACAAGGGTGGCCCACGTTTCTACTAAAAGTAGAAAAAAAATAGCGATTTATTATGGCAAGTGCCTGTGGTCCCAGCTACTGGGGAGACTGAGGAAGGAGGGTCACTTCAGCCCAGGAGTTTGAGGTTGCTGTGAGCTAGACTGACACCATAGCACTCTAGCCTGGGTAACAGAGTAAGACTCTGTCTCAAAATTAAGCAAAATAAAATGAAAACCTAGACTATCAATTGAAAACACTGAAAATAAAATTATAGAAAGATGTATCAAACACCAACTCCTAAAATAGCTCATATAGTAATGTTAATGCATAAACATTACTTAAAAGCTAAAAAATTAGTTAGAATACAGAACAACGAACACAACGTTTAAAATCTTGATCTAAAGATATATACAGATTCTCCACGCAGCAAACAGGGATTTTCAGAGTGAACACATTACATAGAGGGTAAAGGATGGGCTCAGAGGAACTCAGCTCCAATCCTGGCACTGCCACTAACCGGCCAGCAAGCCTTGTGCAAGTTACTTGATTGCTTACATCTGTTTCTCCCTCTATAAAATAGTTATTAATCAAAAAATTTAAAAATCTATCTGTATAATTGTGTAAGAAAATAAAAACATTAGGAGTACCAAGCATAGTAGGGGCTCTGTCTCTGTCCCAGAAATGCTGTGTCTTCTACCAATATCCACGAAACCGCAACAGGCTAATTTATTAGCTCTGAGTGGGGTAAAAAGAAATCTCAGAACCAGCTATAAACATATGTATATATTTTTTTTCTTTCTTTTTAGAGACTGGGTCTCATTCTGTTGCCCAGGCTGGAATGCAGTGACACTGTAACCACAAACTCCTGGGCACAGGCAATCCTCCTACCTCAACCCCATACCACCATACTCAGCTAACTTAAATTTTTTGTAGAGATGGGGTGCCGCTGTGTTGCCACATCTGGTCTTTTACACCTGGCCTCAAGTGATCCTCCTGCCTTAGCCTCCCGAAGTGCTAGGTTTACAAGTGTGAGCCACTAAGCCCAGCCAGAACCAAAAACATTTAAACAAGTATTCTGGAGTCCTTTTTTTTTTTTTAAAAAAAAAAGACAGAGTCTCACTTTGTCACCCTGGGTAGAGTGCTGTGGCACACCTCACAGCAACCTCAAACTCCTGGGCTCAAATGATCCTCTCACCTCAGCCTCCTAAGTAGCTTGGACTACAGGCATCCACCATAACACTCAGCTAGTTTTTAGCAGAGAAGGGGTCTCGCTCTTGCTCAGGCTGGTCTCTAACTCCTAAACTAAAGCAATCCACCTGCCTCAGCCTCCCAGAGTGCTGGGATTACAGGTGTGAGCCACCCCCCCTACCCCAGCCTGGAACTCTTCTTTTACTACCAGAAATGAAATTTAAAGTAATGATATACTTATATAATTACAAAAAAAATCAATATACTACTAACTGCAATATAAAGGAGAAGTAAAATGAAAGTAATTTATAGTAAAATATGTACATGTAGACATACAAACAAAACTATACTAAAAAACACCATAAAATACTCTTAAGGAGAATCAGTGACTATAACAGCTGCAAACAAAATCCTCCATATATCCCCTAAAGGTTAAGAATTTTTGAATGGAGGAACTGCACAGCCTCCTTATCAAAGTGCTCACCCAAACACAAGGACTGCCGTTTCCTCCCAGTTACGGATTTTAAGGGAGCCCCCTTCCCTTTTCCCCCACCTGTCCCCTCACATCTCACAGACTCCAGAGCTCACTTGCCGAGTGCAGACTGTGGAGTACACAGGATATTTAGAGTTAGGAAAGCATGACAGCAGGAGAGGGACAGGTAAAAATTCAGATGAGCACTGGGAGCCTCAGCACACGTGTACCTACTAAATGTGCGCAAACAGACAGCTGTGCAAAAATTCACACACACACACACAGTGGCAGACTGAGACCTTCCGTTAAAGGTCCTTGTACTCATATGAAGCCAGTGCCTTGAGAGAGATACCCTCAGTACGTGCAGGGAGTGCCGTGCTGACTGTTAGTTTTCCCAGCAACTCTGCTCTGGCATCCCTTAGGCTTGAGCAGCAGCATATCTTAGTGAATTATAAGATGTGACCAGAGAACACTGGTTTTCTGAGCTACACATTTGCAGTAACCCAAAATGGAGAACAGAATGGCTGCACTTTTCACCGGGTTTCATTTCCTTGAAGAGCGCCAGGTTCATGACAGCAGACCTGCAGGCCACCACCTCCCTAGTTAACATTTCCTCATGGAAGTCTTTTGCTTTATAATATTCAAACTTTGTACAGTATTTTCTGGTGGTTGCTTATAGAGGAAACACTAATATACACATAGCCCAAACTCAGTGCAACATTTTAAACAAAATGACTTGATGTTTTTGACAGGAAAAACATCGGAATCCCTTGTGCACATTTTGAATCGTATGCAGAGCGTCAAAGGGGGTGTGTTATGTACTACTGCAAACAACGCAGTAGTTTCTTACCAACTATATTAACTAGAGCAGGCAAGTGTTTAGCATCTAACATCCTATATGATATTTTTATACATAGGAACTTTGCTATGTTTCGTTAATAGTTAGGAAATTGGTTGGGAGTTTTAGATTGACAGGTAATACATTGGATTTTTCCCATTTAAAATGGAGGAAAATAGCACCTGGCTGGTATTTCTACACAGAATGTCTGGTTTTCAGGAATGGATTACTGATAGACAGACACCCATGTTACATTATAAACCACAAGCATCAAGCTGAAATGGAAATGGCTCACTGGATTAAGAATCAGGAGAGGTTGGTCTGTCATAAAACAGATGATTAGGTAAATCAACTTCCGTAAGAAAATTTCCTCTTCTGCAGGATTTTTAATTAATGTACTTGAAGAAAGTATACAAGAGTCGTAGTATTGGGAGGCACCTGTGGCTTGGTGACTATGGCGCCAGCCCCATATACTGAGGGTAACAGATTCGAACCTGGCCCCGGCCAAACTGCAACAAAAAAATAGCTGGGCGTTGTGGCGGGCGCCTGTAGTACCAACTGCTCAGGATGCTGAGGCAAGAGAATTGCCTAAGCCCAAGAGCTGGAGGTTGCTGTGAGCTGTGACACTAAGGCACTCTACTGAGGGCAACAAAGACTGTCTCTAAAAGAAAAAAAAAAAGTAGTAGTATTATCAAATCCTGAAGTTTTTATTAGCTGTTGAAAATCTCTGTAATATGTGCCCATGTAAATACTGACTCCAGCAATCCAGATAAACTATCTTTTTTGGGTGAACAGAATGACATGTACATTTTTGTTCCTCTTCAATGTGATTATTTTGCAGGCTATACTCCAGAGTATTAACTTACTACTTTCCAGTACTTCTAGCTATTGTCTTGAGACAGTAAAATAATTACTGCTCTCCACCTACATCCTTAGCATTTTTCAGTTCTCAAATGAAATCATTTTCTTCTATTAAAAATAAAGTTAATTACTTTTCAACTCTCAAGGTAATATTCAGCTGCCAACTTTTGCAATTTGCTCTTCTTAATCTGTGTAACTAGTCTACAGCCCAGGAATACTCTGAGTTTCATTAAAGTCACCTACCCAGATCTGGCCATCCTTTTAATCAAGCTGTCCTCAAAGTGCCAGCTGACAGTACTCCCAAGGGCAACCACCAACACTGCTAGCTGCAGTTCAGACAAAGAGGCCAGGCTGTCTTAACAGGAAGATTGGCGCCATTAGCACTGATATACACTGACTTCTTACATCACAAATTACAGCAGCCCAGATAATTCTGTCTATGATTCTAATGCCATCACCATCAGCTCTTCCTTCCCCCAGAAATATTTCCAAGGTAGGGATATGCTTCATTAAACATGCAATTCAGGCACTAGCATGGTCAGTACTGAGAGTTAATGTCATAAAAAATATATTTCAACACTGACTTCTTCCTATGCTACAAAGCCTTGACCAGAAACATAAATCTTCACCTTTGCAATGTAGCCACAAGTATAGTGATGAGCCCAACTTAAGACAGATTCTTCAGCATACACAGATGCAGGCTAAAAAGAGCGTGTGAAGGGAAGATTTTCCTGCAACGATGAGAAAGAGAGATAACTCTCTGCCAGTGGGTGAAACAGCACAGGCGGCAGTCTCAGTCAGGGCTTACACCTGCCAGACTTAACTTTGCTCTACGCACACACACACACATTTATGTGCACCTACATGCATACAAATATAAACAGTAGGACAACAAGAACTCTGTTTTAATCATCAAAGTATCCCCCGGACTAGAACAGAATCTGGCACACAGAGCTTCTAAAAAGTATCTGCTGAATCAGCACATGCAACTTTCATTAATATGTAAACCCGGGCGGTTCCTGTGGCTCAGTGAGTGGGGTGCTGGCCCCATATACCGAGGGTGGCGGGTTCGAGCCCTGCCCCGGCCAAACTGCAACAAAAAAATAGCTGGGTGTTGTGGTGGGCACCTGTGGTCCCAGCTACTTGGGAGGCTGAGGCAAGAGAATTGCCTAAGCCCAGGAACTGGAGGTTGCTGTGAGCTGTGATGCCATGGCCCTCTACTGAGGGCAACAAAGTGAGACTCTGTCTCTAAAAAAAAAAAAAAAAAAAAAATATATATATATATATACACACACACACACACACACATATATATTAAAAAATATATACATAAACCCTTCTGCTTAAGGCCAGACCTTACAGCAAAGCTTGGAACATAAAGATTTAGTTTCTACCTAAATATATCACGTTACCTTTTTTCTTTTTTTGCCACGGCTGGATTTGAACCCACCACCTCCAGCATATGAAGCTACTCATACTCCTTTGGGACTATCAAAGTATGGGGCTACCCTACTCCTTTGAGCCACAGGTGCTGCCTTTTCTTTCTTTCTTTTTTTTTTTTTTTGAGACAGAGTCTCACTTTGTTGCCCTTGGTAGAGTGCTGTAACATCACAGCTCACAGGAAACTCAGACTCTTGGACTCAAGCGATTTTCTTGCCTCAGCCTCCCAAGTAGCTGGGACCAGGTGCCTGCCACAATGCCCGGTTATTTTCTTTAGAGACAAGGTCTCCCTCTGGCTCAGGCTGGTCTCAGATTCCTGAGCTCAGGCAGTCTACCCTCCTCGGCTTCCCACAGTGCTAGGATTACAGGCGTGAGCCACCGTACCCAGCCACATGTTACCTTTTCAGCTAAGCTCAATGCCTAGCCATTGGTTACTTTTATTTTCCTCCAACATTATAGGCTGTTTTAGAAAAAAATAAAAAAACACCAACAATATTAATTCTGCAAGAAATAAAATATTAAGAATGTCCTTCCTTGCAGGTCTTTTTTTTTTACACTCCCATACAATTACCATGTGACTGTCAATAGCATAACTAAGATCTATGCTTGTCCTTAAAAATGAATGTTCTCCTAAAACTTCTACTGACTCTGCAACTCTGAGGCTTTTTCTTGGTCCATTCACTGAAGCCATTCAGAATATGCCACAAATCAGGAAGAAAGCATTGTCATTGACAGCATCATTAATTTTTTTTTTTTTCAGACAGAGTCTCAAGCTGTCGCCCTGGGTAGTGCCGTGGCATCACAGCTCACAGCAACCTCAAACTCTTGGGCTTAAGCAATTCTCTTGCCTCAGCCTCCCAAGTAGCTGGGGCTATAGGCGCCCTCCACAATGCCTGGCTATTTTTTAGTTGTAATTGTCATTGTTGGTTGGCAGACCCAGGCTGGATTCAAACCCACCAGCTCCAGTGTGTGTGGCTGGCACCCTAGCCGCTGAGTTTACAGGCACCAAGCCCATCATTAATTTTTAATACTCTCAAATATATTATCTACTTGGAAATAGCAATAAATTCACTCTCATCAATACTGTGATGCCATACAGATGGAGACTACTAATGGCTACATATTCAGTTCACCATTAGGGAAAAATCTGCCGCAAAGCAATATTTTAAATGTACTTTAAAACCAAATATAAATGATTCAGTGATTGTCATTTATTTTGGATCCTCTCTCTACCTCTGTGCCTCCCTTAGCAGGCTAGAAGTCAGGGATGCTCACATTTCAGATACTAGTGCCAGGGGCTCCTCTTACAGGATGCTACTTATTCACTGCAGTGGGCCCACGGCAAAAGCCAGGTTTCTTTCCATCAGAGACTACACTGTGAGGTCACTACCATTAGATGGATCTTACTAAGGGCTTCAACACTATTTGAAGTTTAAAATACATCATATCCAAATTAAAGATTATAAAACTAGGCCAGGCACAGTGGCTCACACCTATAATCCTAGCACTCTGAGAGGTGGAGGCAGGAGGATCACTTAAGCCAATGATTTTGAAGTTACTGTAAGCTATGATGCCATGGCACTCTACCAAGGGTGACAGGGTGAGTCTAAAAAAAAAAAAAAGAAAGAAACTGTCTCAAAAAAGATTATAAAAGTATTTTTAAATGCTAAAATAACAAAAATACACAAAAAAGGCCAGTGATCTTTGAAATCTTAAATCTTCCCACAGACCAATTTTCTTCTGTTTTGAAAGAAAAATTTTTCAACTGTCATAATTATAAGGCATTCTCTGGTGATGTAATACGAAATTTTTTAAATATAAGCCAGGATTAGGTAACTCACACCTGTAATCCCAGCACTTTGGGAGGCTAAGGTGGGATGATGGCTTGAGGCCAAGAGTTTGAGACCAGCCTTAGCAACAAAGCAAGATCCCATATCTCTACAAAAGGTTTTAAAAATGAGCTGGGCATGGTGGTGCACCCCTGTAGTCCCAGGTGCTTGGGATGCTGATGTGGGATAATCGCTTGAGCCCAGGAGTTTGAGCTTACAGTGAGTATGATCAGGCCACTGCACTGCAGCTTGGGCAACAGAGTGAGACCCTGTCTCAAAAAACAAACAAACTGAAATACCCTATACTGAGCACGTTTTCACTTAATTTTTAAAATTTATCTCTTTTATACCATAAGTGGTATCATCCTGTATATAATGTTCTACAACTTTTTATAATTAATCAACTATGGAGACATATGGGTCTATTCGTTTCCCTTTAACTGTATGGATGAACTTAACTGTATTTTTTTTTTTTTTGAGACAGAATCTCACTTGGTCACCCTCAGTAGAGCACATGGTAACTATTTCCTTTGCACAGACACTTAGAATTGTTAGAGTACCCTTTTTCAGTTCAACAAGAAATTTTCAAAGTCCCTTAAAAAAGCTATTTCAATTTATACCACTATAACTTGAGTAGCCTTTATCAGAAATGCTTGGACCACAAATGTTTTTGATTTCAAATTTTAAAATATTTGCCTTATACATCTGAGCATTTTCTTTGAGAGTCATGCAGGTGCTCTAAAGTTTCAGATTTTGGAGCATTTCTGATTTCAGATTTGGGATGTTCAACTGCCTATACCACATGTATGTTTCCCAATCATATTTAATGGTATTTTTGAACTTCAAAATATCTGCCAATTTAATGAACAAAATTCAGGCTTTTTAACTCACATTTCTCATGTCACTCGTGAGGTGTTTACTGACCACTCACATTCTTTCTCTTCTTTGAAATACCTATTTAGAACCTTCACCCATTTTTCTCTCTTTTTACTTGTAGATATGTTTATATATTCTAGATATTATTTCTTTATTTGGTGTAAATATTATAACTACATCTTTCTAGGCTGTCATTATTTTAACTTTGTGCTGCCTGTTGTCAATAGAAATTTAATTTTCTGAAATTTTAGTCGAATTTATCAAATCATTTTATTTGTAACATTTATATTTTGTTTTGCTTGCATACCTCAAAGTTAAAAAAAGAAATTCTCTTACTATCTCTAAAACAAAGGTTTTGGCATAAAGTCCTGTTTTTACAAGTCACTGGGGAAAACAAGTGGGAATCAGCTAAGGAGGGCAGTGACTTCTCCACCCTTCCTGCTCCAGGCCCCACAACTGTGAACTATAACCCAGGAACATCTCATCTAATACTGCCGAGGGGTTGTGGGGGAGGGGGGCAAAGGCAAAGCCTCCAGACCTGGAGCTGCTCAGTAGGTAAAGAGAAATTAACTACGATTCCTTTGCACCAGGGGCTGTGCTATCCACCCTCAGACTCATCCAGCCCTACCCAGAACTTCCCAAGAGTAGCATGGACTGGCCTTCTAGCATTCCAGTACCCGACAGAACAGGAGGACAATGAATTTGCAGAACATGAGTTTGAAGGTACCACCATTTTCAAAGAGAAACAACACAATCAATTACAGATTTTTTTCAGGAGCAAAAATATTAGAATTGACTGATGAAGAATTTTAAACTTGATTGGTAACCACACTAAAAGAAACAAGACAAAATATTAACATTATGAAAGAAGAACAAGAAAACACAGGAAAGGGCCAAGCAAAAATATTAGGTATGAAAAATGTAACAGCTGGAAAGAAAAACCCAACATATGGCATCACAGACATATGTTATAACCACAGAATAAATCTGCAAATCGCAAGGTCATATTGAGAAATCTCCCTGGAAGAAGGAAAGTACAAATAAATAGATTTCTTTTAAAAAAGCTAAGACCTGAGAAAAAGATACAATAGAACCTCCCTAGTTGACCACCACCCTAAATTGGGCACTTCCTTAAGCTGACCTAATCTTCATAGACCAGACATGTACCACGTGTTGGCATCAGTACAGCTTGCCTGGTTCCTTGTGTTGACCACCTCTGTATGCTGACTCTATTGCTACAATCCCTTGGGTGGCAAACTTTTTTTTTTTTTTTGAGACAGAGCCTCAAGCTATCACACTCAGTAGAGTGACATGGTATCACAGCTCACAGCAACCTCCAAATCCTGGGCTCAAGCGATTCTCCTGCCTCCACCTCCCAAGTAGCTGGGATTATAGGCAGCACCTACCACAATACCCAGCTATTTTTTTTGGTTGCAGCTGTCATTGTTGTTTGGTGGGCCCAGGCTGGATTCGAACCTGCCAGCTCAGGTGTATGTGGCTGGCACCTTAGCTGCTTGAGCCACCGAGCCCCTTGGGTGGCAAACTTACAGAGGTTTTACTGTCTATATCTATAGTTACCCAGAATTAAAAATCAAGGTAATATCAATGTGATGATGGCTGGGGTGCGGGAGTTTCCTATATCTAATTTTCTATATCTAAATTCCCTTAGATTAAAAAAAATTTAAGTACATAGAAATGGAGAATAAGTAAGACAAACTGAAATCATAAGAATACTACAAATAGGTTGGGCGGCACCTGTGGCTCAGTGGGAAGGGCACTGGCCCCATATACTGAGGGTGGTGGGTTTGAACCTGGTCTGGCAAAACTGCAACAAAAAATAGCTGGGCATTGTGGCAGGAGCCTGTAGGCCCAGCCAGTTTGGGAGGCTAAGGCAAGAGAATCGCCTAAGCCCAGGAGTTGGAGATTGCTGTGAGCTGTGATGTCACAGCACTCTACTGAGGGCAATACAGTGGGACTCTGTCTCTAAAAAAAAAAAAAAGAATTTACGAATAAGCTTGAATATATAAATAAAAAAACCATTATTAGTTCCAGAGAAACCACTCTATGGTCCAACTGAATAGCATTTTCAAAGCCATAATATTGTAAGTGGTGAAAGTTTGCTTAACAGAAAGCAAGGTGCAAAGGTGTGGACCATAGGAGAATGGGGGTATGGGAGTGGCAGGGGCAGGGAAGGAAAGCTAAATCCTTATCTTCCAGCAGGAATCAAGAGCTAATGAATAAACTAGAAAAAATTTCACAATGACCAGACAAGCATATCATTTACAAACACAGAGGTAAAGGACAAAACAGGCTGCCATAAACGAAGGGTTGCTTCCCAGGAAGCAATACAGGGGCAAGGTGCGGAGTTGCCGTCTTTCTGCAGAAGTCTTACACAACTATTTGAACCTTTAAACTCTGTTGTATGTAGCTTGTATTAAAATGAATGCTAACAAAAGGTAAGGGAAAGAAGAGATCCCAGGACCAGGCTGGACACACCACTCTCTCCAGCTTGTGCAGTTCACATGCCTGGCTCTGTGAACGGAAGGTCTATGTCACCCAGCCGGAAGCAGGGCCTCTTCCATGAAAGCCACTTGAGGAATTGCCCCAAGACAGCTTATCCCATTTATGGAATCTATTCAAAGTAGTGAACTTTTTCATTCTCACTCACCTCTGATGCAAACTAGGAACTCACAGAGGTTCCATTAGGAATGAGTTTCAACCTCCTATTCCTGTCCCCCCACATGTTGGTAACTGACACTCACACTCTGCCAAACACAGGCTTGCCAGCAATGACCCTTGACAACTGCACCTGCTAAAGTCATTGAAGTGGCTTCCGCAGCGAGCCACTGCACGTCCTCTTTCTTCAAACCTATGTAAGAAATAAGTATTTTTCCTCCAGAATGATTCCTGTTCACCATCACGAATAATCAGTGACCTGCCGAAATCTGCAAGGCTTCTTCCAGATTAAATGGAGGCATCAGTGCATGAAGACAGGATCTTAGCAAACTAACACAGCAGTGTTCATGCTAGGTCATAGTATTCCCATCCATTATTATTATCAAACACTTCTTGAACACACAACTCTTTGGCTATTTTCAAGATAGTACACAAATGAAGCAAGCCATGTCAAATCCTGCCTTCTTGTTTATAATCTGAGACAGAGCCGTGGATGTACAACACTGAAGCTTCGTTCCTATGGTTTATATACAGGTCCTGAGAGAGAATTTTGTAGAGAACGAAGCCAATATGTATGTGGAAGGGAACAGCAGTTCAGAATTCAGCATACCTTGAGCATGTAGTAGAAAGGGAACCAGGACAGGAAGAGATCAGAGAAGAATTCAGCAATGCTGAACACGCCGTACACTACCCAGTAGGTCAGCCACTGGGTATCATCTTCTTTGTTGGGACTCTCTATGGCTTTAATTCTGAAAGGCAATACAAAAGAAAGTACATCGTTTAGTAGGATCTCAGTAAAACATTTTCAAACATGATACTCTGCAGCCTGTCCCCCACCACCACTGAGAAACTCGGGCAAACTGTTCCCAGATGCAAGAGCACAGCATGAAGACAGGAGGCAGAGGGAGGATCAGGACGGACTGTCACAGCTGTCTGCTCCATGTCTGCTTGTCACCAGGGAAGCCAGCACTAGCTGTCACTGCCCCTGGAGCTCCACCCCTCGAGAGCATCCACCCTTATCCTGGTAGGTACCACCGGTGAGTGGGAACTGGAGCAACCCCCACTTCCACCTTGGGTCCCGCCATCGGGAAGAGATGAGAAGAATCCTCTTACAGTAACTGGTTCTTATGTACTTGTAGTAAGTACATAAGAGGTACATCATGGGTAAGAACTCCCTATAAAGCAACTTTTGGAACATAGGTCTGGCACTGCCCAAGTTCCACAACATACTTATAACAAGTGAGAAAGACCCTCCTGGGGTTGAGAGTGTCTTTATGTGATCCTCAGGTTCCAGACGTTCCTCCCCTCTTCGGCTAATAACATGCCTTTCCTAACCCTGACTAATGCTGAAACAAAATTCATTCTACAAACAGATGGAAAGAAATTTATTATCATGTTTTCTTTTTTTATTTCAGATTAATGTGAGTGTACAAACAACTAGGTTACAATGTTTGCATCTGGTAGGTAGAGTCCCTCTTGTAGTTGTGTCCCTCACCCCGGGAGTGGACATTGTGCCCACTGAGTGCGAGCACACCGATCCCCCTCCCCTGACTTGAACCGAATTGGTTTTCCCTTGTACGGGCATGTATTAGATCATCTATTGCCTTCATATTCGTACTGAGTACACAGGATACTTGCTTTTCCATTCTTGTGACGCTTTACTAAGAAGAATGGGTTTCAGTTAAATGGAAATAAATTTAAAATACTCTTTTACTTCTGAAATCACAGAAATTTCCTCTAGACTTGGGATTTCCTCGTTCTAACCTGAAGCTCCACAATTTCTTATCCTATCTGAACATATATCTGGATATTTGTCATAACTGAGCTGGACTAAAACAGTAAACTAGAAGAAATCTTTCAGATAGGCTAACCACGGCAAAAGCACTGGCCACTCCACAAAATCAGCTCCCTGAAGAAACAGCTGCTAACTCTGCTGACTCACTCACTCAGAAAGCCCCGAGGAAGGGAATCAGAAGCAGGTGTGTGCGTGCCTGTGCACGTCACATGTTTTAAGAAAATAACCAAAAAAGAGAAAAGCTGCAGCTGAATGAGGTGATTGCTAATGAGGAAGTCACAGAGTGAGTGCTGTGTTGAACTTCAAGACTAACCAAAAACGTTCACTTAAAGTACAGGAATGATGTAAAA
Organism: Galago senegalensis; assembly: GCA_963575145.1. Taxonomy (NCBI): domain Eukaryota; kingdom Metazoa; phylum Chordata; class Mammalia; order Primates; family Galagidae; genus Galago; species Galago senegalensis. The sequence goes on along the minus strand of CAUYTI010103605.1, from coordinate 3,714 downwards.
TGAATCTCGGAGAGCTGACTGTAAAGTAATAGCTTGTGATGTGAGGATAAGCTTGTGTTTTAGCTTCCCTCACGCAGAAGTGAGCTAATGTAACAGAGGCCAATGGGAAGCAGCAGGAGGCGTGTTAACCGGGATCACGGCCTAGTCCACCTGTATGTGGAAGGCTGGGCTTCCTGCTCTGAGCTTCATTTGCCATAGTGTGACTTACCTATTTGTATTTAGTTAGTAGTATGATTAAAAATTTCTTCCTTATACACTCATCCTGAGCAGCGGGGGTTAGAGTTACATTTTTCTCAAAGTCCTAGTTTTGTGCCCCAAAGCATTCCATGACTAAACCATCTACTCTGTCACTGCAAAGGAAGAAACTCTCAGAAGATGCCTGGGAAATTGAACAGCCTCTTTAAATATGATATGAATACCAAAAACTTTGATGAGACTTGTCAAATCCAGGGGCTTTTAGATTCTTTTGACCCTCAGTAAGTATCCATCTTACATTATCCATGAAACACATATTCACATATTTCCACAAACTAAAAGAGATGCTTCATGAAACCACTCTGACATTTTCAATCCCATTCTATTGTGTTACTTTAAAGATTTTAGTCATGACCCACAGATTCAAAAACAGAAAAACTGCCCCAACAGTTCACTTTCAGCTCTTCAAGGAATACGAAGTGGTTAGTTTCCTAATTTATCAACAAGATGAATTCAAAAGTTCTCCCGTTAATACACCGGAACACTATATAGAAATACTGAGTAGCAGAAAGAAAAGAACCAAAATGGGCAGTGAACACCAATCCAACTGTGGGAACCGAGGGGCAGGAAAGAAGACAGGCGGGACCACAGAAGTGATGTCCTACACTGAAAAGAGGTTTTTCTTTTTTTCCCATCCTTGTCAGGACGGGAAAAAGTTTTTTTAATAGAATTTCTCATATTATCAAAGCACTTAATTATTGATTTTTAAAAATGTGTATACATGTTGAAACATCGTAAGCTACTCAAAACTAGAAAGAAGGTGAGACAGTCAGCTCCCCAGTCAGGAACCTGAGCCTCAGAAAGGGGGCTGCGCTCATGGGCAGCCCCCGTAGCTCAGTGGCAGGGCAACAGACACCGAGGCTGGCGGGTTCGAATCCGGCCTGGGCCTGCTAAAAACAGCAACAACAAAATAGCCAGGTGTTGTGGTGGGCCCCTGTAGTCCCAGCTACTCGGGAGACTGAGACAAGAGAATCACTTAAGCCCAAGAGTTTGAGGTTGCTGTGAGCTATGACGCCACCTCACTCTGCTGAGGGCAACATGATGAGAGTCAATATCCAAAAAAAAAAAAAAGTGCTGTGCTGTAGTCATGGTGAGGGAAGAAAAGGGCCTACAGCTGAGGTTTCCTGGGTGCCATCTGCTTATCTAGCGTCTGAATAGACGTCCTGGTTCAGGTAGAGTGGACGGAGATGATTCTTCAACATACATCTGCTGCCTACACATACATGGAATCATATTCCAAGTTGGTGTCTAAGACTGGGGAGGTAGCAATATAAATGAATTTTAAATCAAAAAGACTTTGCAAAGCAGGTGTTTACAAAATTTAAAAATACATACAATGAAATATTCCAAAGCCTTTAAAAAGGATATTAAAAGGGAAAGATGTTAAGAAAAAGAAAAAAAAAGACACGTTTGTGTGTCTTTACAGACCAAGAATGGTACACAGAAAGATACACGCTATATTTCAAATTGTATAAAGTTAATCCTGGGTACTGAATAACAGAATTTTACTGAAGGCCTTTGCAGTAAGTATGTGCTAATTTTTATAATAAAAAGAAGTGGGGGCAGATTTCTCGTAGAAAAAGAAATGGGCACCAGACTACCCGTACCCGCTCCTCCTAGGAGAGAAGCTGTCTCTTTAGGGCTTTGTTAGCACTGACACTAAAGTGAACAGCAGACACATTCATTTAATTTCTCTCTTGAGAAAACAGCTAATGGTTTTCTGACAAACAACTTGTCTAGTACTGGTCAGACACATCTCTTGTGTTTTAGGGCACGAGGCCTGCAACACATACATACACAGAGAGAGAAAAGAGAACATACAGCTGGCACGTGGCCCTGATTCAGTTCAACTTCCTACCTAAATCGAATGCCGTAAACTACTAATTACACTGAACTAAGGCACAGCCAGGCCTTTGTGTCTTTGCAGCATTTCACCATACTGAGTTTACAGCTTGGGTACTCTGGCCCTCTCACTAGGTAGTGACCTCGGGCAAGTTGTTTAGTATCTCTCAGCCTTAATTTGCTCACCTATCAAGTAGGGATAACAGGTCTCATTGTGTTAGTGTGAAAATAAAGTAGTTTATACATACAAAGCACTTAAAAATAATGAATGCACAGAGTAAGCAGTCAGTAAATATTCCCTTACCAGGTAACAATTACAGTATATAGTATGGCAGTAACTTACTATCTTGAGATAAGAGAGAGAGATAACAGCAGAGATAAGATTCCAGTTCTTTTGGCTAAGTAGAGCTGGTAAAGGGTTTATATCCATTAACAAGATTAAAAGAGGATTAGAGAATTACCCATGAATTTTAATTATACTCCACTCTCCAAATTCCAAATGCTAAGGTAGTAGTAAAGAGTTAGCTAAATCCCCCAAATCCACTTTGCAGGTCAAAGGGAAGAAATTAAGACCACTGGAAACATTTTTCAGGCCCGCCTACAAATATGCAATGGCAGAAATGCTTTATGCTGGCATGGGACTGGTACTGATATGGACATAAGTCACTAGGCAGCCTTCTTCCAGCCCACTGGCCCCCAGTAGTTGGTACTCTACCCTTCTGGGTCATCTGATTCACACCTCAGCTGCTGTTTCCTGAAAGCAAGGGCAAGAACCAAGGATGGCCAATGAATAGCATTAAACACTTGTGAAGAAAACAAAGGTTGAAGAGAGATGTCCTGAGCTACCAATATTCTTTCCCATCCACACTAATGTTGTCATTTGAAGAACCTAAACTATTCCCTGACCCATGACACAAGTAAACTTCAAATCCTCTAAGAACTTAGGTGGTAATGATAAGTCAATGGAGGTTCATCAGCTGTAACAAGTGCACCGCTCAGGTGAGGAATATTGACAGTATAGGAGGTTGTGCCTGTGTGGGGAGAGGGTACAAGGGAAATCTCTATCTCCTGCACAATTTTTCTATGAACCTAAACTTGCTTTAAAATATAAATTCTATTTTTTAAAAAAGAGAGAAAGACTTCATCTACCAACTAGGCATTCTGTACTACAAGATTTTTAAATTCTTACATTACCATCATGCAGTTTTGTTTTGTTTGAGTTAAACTAAATCACCCTTGGCAGAGTGCTGTGGCATCACAGCTCACACAAACCTCAAACTCTTGGGCTTAAATGATTCTCTTGCCTCAGCCTCTTAAGTAGCTGGTACCACAACACCTAGCTATTTTCTTATTGTAGTTGTCATGGTTGTTTGGCAGGCTTGGGCTGGGTTTGAACCACCAGCCCTGGTATATGTGGCCAGTGCCCTAGTGGCTGAGCTACAGGTGCCAAGCCAACCATCATGCCATTTTGGTTGCTTTTTTTTTTTTTTTTTTTTGAGACAGAGCCTCAAGCTGTACCCCTGGGTAGAGTGCCGTGGCATTACAGCTCACAGCAACCTCCAACTCCTGGGCTCAAGCGAGTCTCCTGCCTCCGCCTCCCAAGTAGCTGGGACCACA
>CAUYTI010103602.1:0-13918 GCA_963575145.1 Galago senegalensis | reverse complement strand
AAAGATAAAAGAAAGGTCAAAGATAAAGAAGGATGCTGGGGATGGAGACAGAGGAGGGAGAGAAAAGAAACAAGAGGTACTAGGGGGTTATTTTCTTAATATTCTGAAAGATTTGGCTTTATATGAAGCAATGCCTTAGGTTTATAATTGAACTTTAGAACTTTAGGTATGTCTTTACAGTTATTGATAGCTATTACATAAAATTACTTTGCAATTACTTATACAATTATTTTTAGAATTTTACTTTAAGACTGTCATATAGGAATGTTTAAAGATAACTTTGGAAATAAAAATTTATCTCTATTATCTAAATCTTATTTCCACCACAATTTCAGATTTTAATATATTTGAATTCTAATAGGAAAAATAAGAATCAAAATAAAACCTTGGGACAGGGAAGCTCTAAGTACAGAATCTCTGTAGTCAGTAAGAAAGGCCCTGTTTATATTCTAAGATCCTAATCACTTTTTAATCTAACTAATACAGAGATTCTTTATTTCTATTATGTAGCTTCTGAATCCATTATAATTAGTTGCCATATTTCTAGGATGGATTAAGTTTTCCCTCAAAGACATAAAGTTCCTATCAAATAAGGAATAAGATTAAGTCTGTTACTTTGAGAAAAAAATTCTTAACTCTGAATTTTAGAATTGCTACTTCATTCTAAGATAATTATTCTATTCCTTGTTGCATTAGAAAAACCTTAATTGCCTTTCTCTATTTCATACATGTATGTGTTTTAGATCACGAAGAGCCCTGTGGTCCTGGTCACAGGTCATTTTGCCTGAATGGGGGGATTTGTTATGTGATACCTACTATTTCCAGCCCCTTTTGTAGGTGAGTGAAATGGACTGGGGGAAGAGGGTAATTTTACTTTTAAATCTACTAATTTGAGAAGTTATTAAAAAGTAAACAAAACATGTTAAGATGAAAACATATGTCTTCATATTTACATAGTGCAAAATTATGCCTTTAAAACAAAACAAAAACAAAATAACAAAAATCTCACTTGTCAGGATAATGGTAGTTTCTAGCCAGATTTCTTAGAAGTAATACATTTGTGTGAACTCTCTATTTTAAGCTATTTAGGGGAGATAGTCTGTATTTAATATTACTGGCAAAACAGCTAGAGTATTTGCTAATGCCAAAAGTCCAACATGAAATATTTTGTTATGAGTTTAGAATACATAAATACTTGATAACTGAGTTGGTAGCAAAACTTACACTTGATATAGTAAAAGGAAATGAAGGGTTAAGTTTTTCTAATGGTAGTAGCAAATTTAAAATTAAGGTATCTTAGCTACTCTTGTTTAAAAATAATTAATTTGGGGAGTATAGACACAGCTAGTAATCAATAAGACTTCAAAATAGTGACTTATAGCTGGCCTCCTGTGAGTTCAACTTAACAGGATTTAAGTGTATATAATAATCCTCTACAGAGTGCTACCAATGAGGCCCATAGCCTGTGGAGGTAACAATTAAAAACCTCAAGATATTTTGTAATGTATGTGAATTACTATTTGTTCTTTAACTGAAAGGAGAGGTGTACAATCTAAATTTAAAATCTTGCTATGTAAAAGGATGGAACAGTCAAAGTCATAGGGAAAGTTAATGATATTGGGATTTAGTGTGGAGGAGAGGAAGCCCAGAGTAATAACCTCATAATTATCTTTAAAAGGCTTTAAGGATTGGGCGGCACCTGTGGCTCAATGAGTAGGGCACTGGCCCCATATACCAAGGGTGGTGGGTTCAAACCCAGACCTGGCCAAACTGCAACAAAAAAGAGCCAGGTGTTGTGGCGGGTGCTTGTAGTTCCAGCTACTCGGGAGGCTGAGGCAAGAGAATCACCTAAGCCCAGGAGTTGGAGGTTGCTGTGAGCTGTGATGCCATCACACTCTACTGAGGGCGACAAAGTGAGACTCTGTCTCTAAAAAAAAAAAGTTTTAAGGATTTTCATATGGGGGATGATGCCTAAGTGTTTCTCCTTTCAAGTCTCCCTCTCTCTCTCTCTCTCTCTCTGAATATATAGATATACACAGGGAAGGGGGTAGGAAAACAAACTAGCAGATACTTAATACCTGTGTGCCTCAACAGTGTTCTATTCTCTTAAATTTATTTACTGAGATATAGTTTATGTATGATAAACTGTTTATTTAACGTGCACAATTGATTAATTTTGACAAATGTTTACACCTGTGAAGTCACTGCACTACACATCAAGATCTGTAATATTTCTATTGCCCTCCCCAAATTCATTGTTGATCCTATTCTTTATTTACATTTTAAATCTTCCTCAAAAACCTTAAACAATAAAGAGGCAGGGGATACCTTAGAAAATAGAAAAATAAGCAGAAAGTGAGAAATTAAGTGACTTTCAGGTCATACATGTAGGAAGAAGAGAGAAATGGCCCTTGAATACAATGCCCAGTTTCCCTTTACCTTCTATTCATTCTCAATTCCTTCTGAGGGGAGATGGTATTCATAAAAGAAAACTCACATGTTCATCAGAAGAAGTACATTTAGTAATGTTAAAATTATCAGGTACATTTTTGCTTCATCCTAAAAATTTTATAGTTTGTTATTTGGTTTTAAGTTTAAAAATTGTTTTCATTATGATTTATTCTTTAACCTATGGAGTTTCTTGTTATCCTTTTTTTAAAAATCTAATTTAATTGTATTGTAGTTGGAGTACTTGGTCCATCAAGCCTTATATTTAATATTTGTTTGTATACTAAGCATCTGTTATACTGCAATGAAGAAGTTGAAAGAAGTAGGAGGATTGGAATTTGGAGTCATTACAATGGAAAGAAACCTAGGTTCTCACCCTGCTTTCAAACCTTGGTTAGATGCATTTTTGGTGTATTTTCAAGAAGTTACCAATGCAAGACAATGGCCAACTTTGCTGATAACCCACACCAGGTTTTAAAATGTGTCCTATTTCTTCCTAATTGCACACTTCTGGAGTAGTGTGATTAAGGAGTAGTGGAAGCCATGTCCCCACAGGTTATGCGTGTCCTAGGTGGAGAAGGAGGCAGGTGCTGTGCTGCACAACTGCCGTGCGTTCTGTGGGGTTGCCCTCTTGTGCAGTGTGAATGGTGGGTTCTGGGGTTGGTAAACACCCCAAAGGAAGTGAAGCAGTGGCGGGAGGGACAGAAAGGAGACTGAGAGGAAAAGACAACATAGTGACTGGGCTTCAGTGAAGCTGAATGGCAGATACATTTTAAATCATATTTTATAGAAATAATTTCCAGCGCTCTTAGGACCACATTTTAAATCTAGCCTGTAGGCTGTACTACCAGTATTTAAGGGTGCAAGAAGCAAAGTCCCTTCTTTGAGTTCCTCCAGTGCCCTTTATTGACAAGGCCTAACACTGTGCAAACTGGTAAAGGAGACATGTTGTAGGTTCAAGCCAGTTCCACAAAACTAGGTCAAAGGTGGGAGATTTGGGGGTGAGAGGGGATAAATAGATAACTGGCATAGTGAGCACCCTTTGGCTACTCACCTTCTGTATGTACCTTCTACACATTTGAACTTAGAACAAGAAATTCTTGCACTTACCCAAATGAAGAAGCGTCTAGCCTAGGGTGACCAGATTCTAACATCTGTAAGGTGGGACAACATGGCCGGGGGCGGAGCGGGGGCGGAGCGCAGGGGACGGGGCAGGGCAGGGCCAGACAACAAGGCAAACTTTGATAAGCTGTTCTCGATAATCACTTCTCAGCAATTATTTATTACAGTTTAACATTATAAAATTAACAAAAATAATATAAAACTTGTATTCTGGCAAAATAGCCATATGGTGGCCGAAAGCCGTATATTCCCTTCTTGTTCTCCAGCCCTTTTGTGCATTCTTTCCAAAAATCGGGATTTTTTTAAAAACGCTGCAGGTCGTGGGCCAAACTGTTGAAAAGCGGGACTGTCCCGCCAAAATCAGGACGTCTGGTCACTCTAATCTAGTCCCCAAAGCCATCATTTTTATAGCTAGTAATATTAATTACTTCTCAAATTTCCTTATAGTGAGGCTGACTATACTATTGTGCAAAGACTCATTGCTAAGGTTAACCTCCCTATGACAAGAAGGAGACAGTTAATATAGCCAAACGAACACATCCATATGGTAAGAGAAATTATGTATTAGTTGTTTTCATAATTGACTGGTGGTGAGACCATAGCTGGCATCTGTGGCGTCCTTCTCCCAGACCTATTCTGTATTTTCTCTTGTGTTCAGCCGTAACCTCAGTAGGCTTCTTACCTGATAGAGAGACCCACCCGTTGGTGGGCCTCCACATTGGGCACAAGAATCTTCACAGTCTGTGCCCATTCCAAACATCCATTCATCTACTTCTTCCCCTGCTTTTCTTGTCACTGATCCTCCAGTCTTATTATTACTCTCCGTGACCGTCCAGCCACAGTGTTACAACTGTGCTTAGATTTGTATATGCCTGTGATGCAGTGGTTCTCAGCCTTCCTAATGCCTCCTAATGCCGCCACCCTTTAGTACAGTTCTTCATGTTGTGGTGACCCCCAACCATAAAATTATTTTCATTGCTACTTCATAACTGTAATTTTGCTACTGTTATGAATTTTAATGTAAATATATGATATGCAGGATGTATTTTCATTGTTACAAAGGGGTTGCAACCCACAGGTTGGGAACCGCTGCTGTAGAGCAACTACCCATAGACCCATACTTGTGGTCATCATTCCACATAAAGCAGGCAGTGTATGCTCAAAGTTCTATTTGTTGAGAGGATTTTCTTTTATGAGTGCTCATTAGGTCAACCCTGGGTGGGGCTGTGATGCTGTAGCCATCCACTTTGGGGTGGTACAAGCATGTTATTCAGATCCACTTATAAACTAGGCTCAAACAGTTTATTAGTTGGTCATAAGGAACTCCCCGGGAAGCTGCAGGCATAGATTGGATGGGAAGAGGTAACGCAATAGAAATCAGAGCCTGTGACTCACTTACTTTGATCTTATAGGCCATTTGCATTTGACAGTGTGTGTATTCAAACTTACAGCTAGTCGAGTCAAACAGCATGCAGCTCACAATGGGAAGCTCAGGTCCATGGTCAACTGATGCCCCATGTGGTATCTTCTATGGTCATATGTGGTCTGCAAAGGAAAGCAACTACAGAGCTTTTCAAAGATACAGATGATGCCCTTGCTAATTTATTGTATTTATTAATGCTGTACTGACTGGGGTGCCTTCTAGGCCTTCTTGGGAGATGACGTGATGAGGTGGACATGCAGATAACATATGATAAGTCCACTCCAGCATTCTTACTACTCTAACCCCTTATGTTCCCTCTTCTGTAGCATTCCAGGGAAGCTCCAGCGTTTCCATCTCATTGCACATAGGCCACTGAATCCCAAGTTTCAGTCAACCAAATAAATAAGCTATTGGCTTGTACAGCAGGAAGTGACTCTAATGCATTAAATCCAGAATCTCTAGTAAGTGTACCTAAATCAAGAAATCCATCTTTCCTGAGTCTGATGCCAGAATCCACTCCAGCACACATCCCAGGATGGACACACACACACACTGTTATATAATCCTTTGGTATGTAAACTGTAGAAGCTCTGTCTTCTTGGGTCCTAGTGTGTACATTACTCCCAGAGGATACTAATATATTTGACCCTAGTTATTGAACTGGTATAGTTTTAGCGAGAGGACAAGTGTCTCTTTGTAAGGCATTTACTCCAGGTTAGGTTATAGTGGGATTTTTAATCAAAGGACAGCTAATTTCCCCAGACATAGAAAGGCCAGCTCCTTCCACTGGCAAAGGAGAAACTTGGGAATTTGAGGTTATTGATTTAATCTGGCCTCCCAGTTTTAGAGGCTCTTTCTCTATCAATTCCCTGATAGTCACATAAATTTGCCAAGACTATGAATCCAAGTAGTATGATTCAGAAGCACAAATAAGTAAAGTTTGGGCTAGATTTTAGCAAAAACAGCCCTGTGGCTAAAAGAGCTTTATTGGAGCTTTCTTTTGGTTCTCAGACAGGATTTGAGCTGCTTTTGTTTCCTTTCTATAAGTGCTCTAGGGCACTCAGGGCAATCTATCCATCACCTTATGGCCACCATCACTACCTTTAATAGTGAAGTGCTCCCAAGGCTGGCACTTCATCACGATTCATTGTCATGCCACCGATCAATACCATCCTGTTTCCCATTGTCAAAGAGTTTATTTCTACACTTATGCCCAAGGGTGTGACCAAGTCAGTCCCCAAATTTTCTTTTAATTTGTTTTTATTTAAAGGCTATATTCGCTATATTCACCAGGCTGATCTCAAGCTCCTGGTGGGAAAGCTCAAACAGTCCTCCCACCTCAGCCTCCCAAATAGCTAGGACTATAGGTATTTATCACCATAGCCCAAATCTTATCTTTGAGTGTCTGACCTCTGACATCACTCCCAGTCAATTTTGGTTTCATCCTTTCCAGTCAAGAAGCAGAATTGAAAAAAGAAAGAAAGAAAGAAACAGAATCCAAAATAGTAATTTACACAGGGAATGTTCAATGCAAATAATCGTAAGGTTTGAAAAGGAGATTAACTCTTTCTAGGGTAGACTGAAGGCTGTGGTGGAACCTAAAGAATACATAGGAATAGCAGATGAAGAGGCAGTCACTAACTTGGAATTCCTCACTCACCTTCCCACCCTGAGTTTCACACCTTACTGAAGAGGGTGAGGCTCTGGCTTACTGGATGGGTAAGCAGTTTGCTGAGGTGCCTTGGGCCAGTGCTGGTGAGTAGGAAGCTCCTCCCTGGATTGCCAGAATAAAACTTGTTGGGAAGCTCCCTGGTGCAGTGCCACTGAGTCTGATGGGAGGGTGCGCTGCTTGGTCTCCCATAGAAAGCCACTCACTCACTGCTACAACATAAGAGCCAAATAAATGCACCAAAGACAATAAACTGAACCCCTTCCTTTTTCTGAAGTGTGAACTTTTGCATTTGGTTTTCAGCAAAACCAGCTGAAAATCTCCATTGCCTACTACAGGGGTAAGATTGTGCCAGCTGGCAAAGGAGAAATGTTTTCAGGGTCTAGTTCCAGTATTACAAAGCAGGACAAAGAAGAGTGGGTTTGGAGCTGAGAGGAAATAAATTCATAATTGGCATATTTTCTTCTTAATGTCTGTATGATCTGTAATTATGTCCCCTCTCTCATTTCTGTAACTGATAATTTATATCTTCTCATCAGCAGTTTGGCTAGAGGTTTATACCTTTTATTGATCTTCTCAAAGAGCCAGCTTTGGGTTTCATTGATATTTCTCTTTTGTGCTCCTGTTTTCTACTCCATTGATTATTCATCTTCATTTCCTTCTGCTTAATTTGCATTCAACTCAGGCTTTTATTCAAGTTTTTTAAGGTAAAAGCTTAGATCATTGATTTGAGATCTTTTTTCTTAAATATTTAGTGCTGTAAATTTTCTTAAAAGTAATATTTTATTTGCATCCTGTGATTTTTGATATGTTATGATATTCATTCAATTCCAATTACTTTCTAATTTCTCTTTTGATTTCTTCGATTCATAGGTTCTAAATGAAATATGTCATTTAGGCTGGGCACGGTGGCTCACGCCTGTGATCCTAGCACTCTTGGAGGCTGAAGTGGGTGGATTGCCCTGAGCTCACAGGTTCCAGACCAGTCTGAGCAAGAGTGAGATGCTATCTCTAAAAAATTGCGGGGCATTGTGGTGGGCGCCTACAGTTCCAGCTACTCTGGAGGTTGAGGCAAGAGAATTGCTTGTGCCCAGGAGTTTGAGGTTGCAGTAAGCTATGACACCATAGCACCAAGGGCAACAAAGTGAGACACTGTCTCAACAAACAAACAAAAGAAATATGTTATTTAATTTCCAAAGATTTGGGAATTTTTCCAGATAGCTTTATAATTTTTTATTCTTTTTCTTTTCTTTTCCTATCCCCCACTATATTATTTTTTTAATTAAAATACATATAAAATTTACAATCTTAACCATTTTAAAAGTACATTTCAGCAGTATTGAATACATTTATAATGTTGTACAACTATCACCATCATTCATCTCCATAACTCTTTTCATCTTGTAAAACTTAAAGTCTATACCCATTAAACAGTAACTCCCATTCTTCTTCCCTAAAGCCTCTGGCAACCACCATTCTATGATTTTGACTACTCTATGTACCTCATATAAGTGGAATCATACAGTATATTTTTGTAAATGGCTTACCTTGCTTAGCATAATGTCCTCAAGATATATTTATGTTGTAGCATATGCCAGAATTTCCTTCTCAGGCCAGGTTCAAACCTGCCACACTTAGTGTATGTGGCCTTACCCACTGACCTATGGGTGCCACCACACCCAGCTATTTTTTTTTTTTTTTGAGATAGAGTCTCACTTTGTTGCCCTTGGTAGAGTGCCAGGGCATCATAGCTCACAGCAACCTCCAACTCCTGGGCTTAGGCGATTCTCTTGTGACAGCCTCCTAAGTAGCTGGGACTACAGGTGCCCACCACAATGCCCAGCTATTTCTTGGTTATAGTTCTCATTGTTTGGCAGGCCTGGGCTGGATTTGAACCTCCCAGCTCTGGTGTATGTGGCTGGTGCCCTAGCCACTGAGGTTCAGGTGCTGAGCCACGACCAGCTATTTTTAAAGACAGGGTCTCACTCTTGCTCAGGCTGGTCTCGGGAGCTCAGGCAATCCGCCAGCCTCGGCCTCCTGTACCTGGCCTGTATATACCATGCTTTGCTTACCTATTCACCTGTGGATGGACATTTGGGTTGCTTCCACATTTTGCTGCAAACATGATATACACATATATCTTTGCAATCCTGCTTTCAATTCTGTAGAGTATATACCTAGAAGTAGAATTGCTGGATCATATGATAATTCTATTTTTAATTTTTTGAGTAATTGCAGTACCGTTTCTTACAGCAGTGTACCATTTTATATTCCTAACAACAGTGTATCAGGGATTCCAGTTTTCCCACAATCTTGCCAATGTTCCTTATTTTCTGGAGTTTTGCTAGGTTGTTTTTTACATATAGTAGCAATTCTAATGGGTGTTAGATAGTCTCTCATTGAAGTTTCAATTTGCATTTCCTTGATGATTAGTGATGATCAGCCTCTTCATGAACTTACTGGCCATTCATACATCTTCTTTGTAGAAATGTCTATTTAACGCCTTTGCTCATTATTTAATTAGGTTCTTTGTTTTGCTGTGGTTGAATTTTAGGAGTTCCCTATATATTATGGATGTTAATCCTTAATCACATGTATGATTTGCAAATTTCCTCCCAGTCTTCTGATTGTCTATTTACTCTGTAGATGGTATCTTGTGATGCAAAAAAAAAAAAAAATTAAAAATTCTGATCAAGTACAATTTGGCTATTTTATCTTTTCTTGCCTAGGTCTTTGGTGTCATAGTCAAGTAAACACTGCCAAATCCAAATTCATGAAGCTTTTGTTTTATTTCTTTCTGAGAATTTTATAGTTTTCAGTTGTACATTTAGGTCTTTAATCCATTTTGAGTTAATTTTTGTTCATGGTGTTAGGGAAGGCACAACTTTTTCTTTTACACGTGAATATCCAATTTTCTAAGCACCATTTATTGAAAAGACTGTCCTTTCTCCATTAAATGCACTTTGTCAAAAAAGTCATTTGACCGTATATGTCAGGATTTATTTCTGAATTCTCTAATCTATTCCATTGGTTTATATGTTTGATCTGTGCCAGTACCACACTGTTCTAATTACTGTAGATTTATAGTAAGATTTAAAATCAAGAAGTGTGAGTTCTTCATTTTTGTTTTTCTGTGTCAAGATTGTTGTCTATTCAGAATCTTTTAAAGTTCCTTAGGATGGCCTTTTCTATTTGGGGGGAAAAATGTCATTGAGGTTTTATAGAAATTGCATTAAATCTGTAGGTCAGGCTCGGTGCCCGTAGCACAGTAGTTATGGTCCCAGCTAAACAACAATGACAATGGCAACAAAAAATAGCCAGACATTCTGGCAGGCGCCTATAGTCCCATCTACTTGGGAGGCTGAGGCAAGAGAATCACTTAAGCCCAAGAGTTTGAAGTTGCTGTGAGCTGGGATGTCACAGCACTCTATTGAGGGCAACATAGTGAGATTCTGTCTCAAGAAAAAAAATCTGTAGGTCACTTTGGGGATAGTATTGACATCTTAAGAATATTAAATCTCCCAACCCCTGGACATGGATGTGTTTCCATTAATTTATGTCATCTTTAATTTCTTTCAGCATCGTTTTATAGTTCTCACTGTACAAGTCATATACCTCCTTGGTTAAGTTTATACCTGTTATTCTTTTTGATGTCATTATAAGTGGAATCATTCTTGTAATTCTCTTTTCAGATTGTTCATTTTTAGTGTATTAAAATGTATCCTTTGTATCCTGCTACGTTGCTGAATTCATTTATTAGCTCTACTTTTGTGTGTGTGTGTGTAGAATCTTTAGTCTTATACATTTAAGATCATATTACTTGCAAATAGATCGTTTTAGTTCTTACTTCCCAACTTGGATATTTCTTTTTCTTGCCTAATCACTGTAGCCAGAACATCTGTACTTTGTTGGATAGAATTGATGAAAGTGGAAGTATTTATCTTGTTCCTTATTGTAGAGGAAAAATTTTGCCATTGAGTACAAATCAGTCTAGATTTTTCATAGATGGCCATTATTATGATTTAGTTTCCTTCTCTTCCTACTTAGACTGTTTTTATCATGAAAGGGTGTTGAATTTTGTCAAATGCTTTTTTTGCATTATTAGAAATTATCATGTGTTTTTTCTGCCTTCATTGTGTTAATTTGGTATGTTACATTCATCTAGTTTCACATATTGAAATATCCTTATATTCTAGGAATAAATTCCACTGGGTCATAGTATAATCCTCTTAATATGCTGCTGATTTAAGTTTATTAGTTTGAAGAAAAGGAAGGTGAAGGATCTAAAGCTGGAGAGTAGGTACTCAATAAGAATAACTTAATAATTTGGGATACATGTTTGGCTTAAAAAATGTCAAAATAATAAGAGAGGCAATGCCTGCTGACTTAGAGACAGTAGACTACTTCCTAGATACCATTAAGAAAATCATTGAAAATAAAGGGTATCTGCCTAGATAGATTTTTAATGTATAGGAAAGTACCTTGGGCGGGACCTGTGGCTCAAAGGAGTAGGGCACTAGCCCTATATGCTGGAGGTGGTGCGTTCAAACCCAGCCCTGGCCAAAAAATGCAAAAAAAAAAAAAAAAAAAAAAAAAGAAAGAAAGAAAGTACGAACCTTGATTTGTTAACTTTGGGGAAAAAGTACCAAAAAGGACATTTATTAGTAAGAAAGAGAAGTGAGCACCGGGGTGTAAGGCAGGAAGGGATAGGCTAAGTCTACTGTTTTGAGCAAATACAGTTGGGTTTATGATCAGGACTGCTCTTATCTATAAAGCTGCTAATCTCTGAGCCTTGAAGGAAAGATAAACACCATCTGCCAGTCTCATGGTTGCCTGGGAGGCCTGGGCTTAGAGAGGCTTTTTCTGGGTTGTTCCATTGATGCTTTGACCCTGAAGTCAGGGATTGTCTTGACTGCCTTTTAAAGTACTTTCAATATTGGACAATGCTCCTGACCCCTCAGAACCTCATGAGTTCAACAAGTAATCTCCTTGTCCCCAAACACAACATCTCTAGTTCAGCCTCTGATCATGGGGTCATAAGGACTTTTAAATCTCATTACACATGGTACTCTCTGAAAAGCATCGTCAATGCTACGATGGAAAAGAAGCCCAGTAAAGAAAACATCATGGAAGCAGACTTCCGTGAAAGATTACACCATTGAAGATGCAGTTGTTATGGGAAAAGCCGTGAAAGTCATCAAGCTGGAACGCATTCCCTCTGCAGGAAACTGTGTCTGGGTATTGTGTAGGACTTCACAACACTTAGGACAGAGACAGTCAAGCAAATCATGACAGAGATGGTGGATATGGCACAAAGGGTGGTGGGTGGAGGGGGTGTGAAGCTTTTCAAGATATGGATCTTGGAGAAATTCAAGAGCTAATAGACCTCACGCGAGAGAAATGAACAGAAGACAGCTTGATAGACATGAGTGCTTCCAAGCCAATGCTAGACGATGAGGAAGAAGACAGAGAAGAAGCAGTGCCAGGAAACACATTGACGTTAGACAGTCTGGCAGAAGGGTTCTGATTATTAAAGACCACTCAATGGACCCTTCTAGATATGGGCACTGAAACTAAGATGAAGGGTGGAAGGACTGGTGCTGTACAGAAACATTTTTAGAGAAGTGAAAAATCAAAAAAGGCAGACAGAGATTATGATGTTATTTCCATGAGGTTGTACCAAGTGTGCCTGCCTTTCTTACCACCTCTTCCACCCTCTCCACGGGTACCTCTGCCACGGATGAGACAGTGACCAACTGCTCCTTTTCCTCCTCCTCAGCCTATTCAATGTGAAGATGATGAGGTGAAGACCTTTATGGTGATCCACTTCCACTTAATGAATAGTAAATATATTTTCTCTTCACGGTTTTCTTAATAACATCGTCTAGTCTCTAATTTACTTCATCATAAGAGTATAGTATATGGAGGATGCCAAAAAATGTAAACACATTTTAAGAAAGGAAGAAAAAAACTGTATTAAAATTGTAATACTCAGGTAGCACCCATAGCTCAGTGGGTAGGGCACTGACCACATACACTGAGGTTGGCGGTTTCAAACCCACCATGGGCTAGCTAAAACAACAATGACAACTGCAACAACAAAAAAATAGCTTGTCGTTGTAGCAGGCACCCGTAGTCCTAGCTACTTGGGAGGCTGAGGCAAGAGAATCGCTTGAGCCCAAGAGTTTGAGGTTGCTGTGAGCTATGACGCGACAGCACTCTACCCAGGGCAATAGGTTGAGACTCTGTCTCAGAAAAAAAAAATTGTAAAGCTCCACATATACTGATAACAAAAGATGAATACAAGTCACATTGAGCACCTCCTGCGATTGCAGAAGTTGAAACATAACTTGAGTTTTACAAATTTATGCAGTTGTTTTCCTTTCTCAAAATGTGTATACATTTTTTTGTGCCCTCTGTATCTACAAAGTTGACTGTTTATGTTATCAGTAAGGCTTCTGGTCAACCGCAGGCTGTTAGTAGTTAAGTTTTGGGGGAGTCAAAAGTTACACATGACTTTTTGGCTGCATGGTGGTGGGTGTTGGTACCGCACGGTGCTGCAATAACCTCATAAAGAAATCTGTGCTTGTATAAAATTACACATCTGGGAAATGGATTCGTGGAAGTAAGATAGTTGGGTTAAAGGTAAATGCATTGGTAACTTTAATACAAATTGCCAAAGTGCTCTCCAAAGGGTTTGTAATACTATTTTGAATTCCTGCCAACAACGTATTTGGATACCTGTTTTTCCATACCCTTGCAACAGAGTTGTCAAACTTCTGGAGTTTTTCCAGTCTAGTAGATGAAATCATGGTATCTTGGTGTTCTTTTCATTTGTGTTTTCCTAATCATGAGTTCAGTTGGGCATATGTTGTTTGTTTAAATACTAATTAAAATATTTTTTGGTAATGCATTTGTTTACATATTTACTTATTTTTAATTAGATTCTTATTTTTATTTCTAGAACTTATATATAAAGATTAGCCTTTTTTCTATAATATTAGTCACAGATAGCTATTTATAGTTTATTATTTTTCCTTTTGCCTAGCCTATGGTGTTTACTTTTCCATGCATTAGTTTTTTGTTTGTTTTGTTTTACTGCAGTCATATTTATTGATTTTTTTTTTTTTTGAGACAGAGCCTCAAGCTGTCCCCCTGGGTAGAGTGCCGTGGCATTACAGCTCACAGCAACCTCCAACTCCTGGGCTCAAGCGAGTCTCTTGCCTCCACCTCCCAAGTAGCTGGGACCACAGGCA
>CAUYTI010103601.1:0-60844 GCA_963575145.1 Galago senegalensis | reverse complement strand
GTGAGGAGGGCTCCATCTCTGAGACCTTCAAGACAGGGTTCTCACAGGGATAGTGAGGAGGGCTCCATCTCTGAGAGAATGAAGAGAGGGTTCTAACAGGGATGGTGAGGTGGGCTCGGTCTCTGAGATGATGAAGACAGGTTTCTGACAGGGATGGTGAGGAGGGCTCCGTCTCTGAGACCATCAAGATTGGGTTCTGACAGGGATGGTGAGGAGGGCTCCGTCTCTGAGAAGATGAAGACAGGGTTCTGACGGGTTGGTGAGGTGGGCTCTGTCTCTGAGAGGATGAAGACAGGGTTCTGACAGGAATGTTGAGGAGGGCTCTGTCTCTGATATGATGAAGACTGGGTTCTGCCATGGATAGTGAGGATGGCTCTATCTCTGAGAGGATGAAGACAGGGTTCTAACAGGGATGGTGAGGAGGGCTCTGTCTCTGAGTGGATGAAGACAGGGTTCTGACAGGGATGGTGAGGAGAGCTCCGTCTCTGAGACCATCAAGTCACGGTTCTGACAGGGATGGTGAGGAGGGCTCCGTCTCTGAGACCATCAAGACAGGGTTCTGACAGGGATGGTGATGAAGTCTCCGTCTCTGAGAGGATAAAGACGGTTTTGACAAGGTTGGTGAAGAGGGCTCCATCTCCAAGATCATGAAGACAGAGTTCTGACACGGTTGGTGAGGAGGGCTCTGTCTCTGAGAGGATGAAGACAGGGTTCAGGCAGGGATAGTGAGGAGGGCTCTGTCTCTGAGAGGATGAAAACAGGGTTCTGACAGGGATGGTGAGGAGGGCTCCATCTCAGAGAACATGAAGACAGGGTTCTGACTGGGATGGTGAGGACGGCTCCATCTCTGAGAGGATGAAGACAGGGTTCTGACAGGGATGGTGAGGAGGGTTGTATCTCTGAGAGGATGAAGACAGGGTTCTGACAAGGATGGTGAGGAGGGCTCCGTCTCTGAGACCATGAAGACAGGGTTCTGACAGGGATGGTGAGGAGGGCTCCATCTCTGAGAGGTTGAAGACAGGGTTCTGACAGGGATGGTAAGGAAGGCTCCATATTTGAGAGGATGAAGACATGGTTCTGGCAGGGAATTGAGGAGGGCTTGGTCTCCAGGACCATGAAGACAGGGTTCTGACAGGGATGGTTAGGAGGGCTCCATCTCTGAGATGATGAAGACAGGGTTCGGACAGGAATGTTGAGGAAGTCTCTGTCTCTGAGAGGATGAAGACAGGCTTCTGGCAGGGATGGTGAGGAGCACTCGGTCTCCAAGACCATGAAGACAAGGTTCTGACCGGGATGTTGAGGAGGGCTCCATGTCTGAGAGGATGAAGACAGGGTTCTGACAGGGATTGTCACGTGGGCTCTGTCTCTGAGAGGATGAAGACAGGGTTCTGACAGGCATGGTGTGGGCTCCGTCTCTGAGAGGATGAAGACAGGGTTTGACAGGGATGGTGAGGAAGGCTCCTTCTCTGAGAGGATGAAGACAGGGTCTGGCAGGGATGGTGAGGAGGGCTTGGTCTCCAGGACCATGAAGACAGGGGTCAGACAGGGATGGTGAGGAGGGCTCTGTCTCTGAGAGGATGAAGACAGGGTTCTGACAGGGATGGTGAGGAGGGCTCCATATCTGAGATCCGAAGACAGGGTTCTGACAAGGATGGTGAGGAGGGCTCTGTCTCTGAGAGGATGAAGACAGGGCTCTGACAGGGATGGTGAGGAGGATCCGGTCTCTGAGAACATGAAGACAGGGTTCTGCCATGGATGGTGAGGAGGGCTCCGTCTCTGAGACCATCAATACAGGGTTCTGACAGGGATGGTGAGGAGGGCTCTGTCTCTGAGAGGATGAAGACAGGGTTCTGACAGGGATGATGAGGTGGGCTTCGTCTCTGAGAGGATGAAGACAGGGTACTGACTGGGATGGTGAAGAGTGCTCTGTCTCTGAGATTATGAAGACAGGGTTTGACAGGGATAGTGAGGATGACTCTATCTCTGAGAGGATGAAGACAGGGTTCTGACAGGGATGGTGAGGAGGGCTCGATCTCTGAGAGGATGAAGACAGTGTTCTGACAGGGATGGTGAGGAGGGCTCCATCTCCAAGACCATGAAGACAGAGTTCTGACAGGGATGGTAAGGAGGGCTCCATCTCTGAGAAGATGAAGACAGGGTTCTGACAAGGTTGGTGAGGAGGGCTCCATCTCTAAGACCAGGGAGACAGAGTTCTGACAAGATTGGTGATGCGGGCTCTGTCTCTGAGAGGATGAAGACAGGGTTCTGATAGGGATGGTGATGAGGGCTCTATTTCTGAGAGGATGAAGACAGGGTTCTGACAGGGATGGTGAGGAGGGCTCCATCTCTGAGACCATGAAGACCGAGTTCTCACAGGGATGGTGAGGAGGGCTCCGTCTCTGAGAGGATGAAGACAGGGTTCTGATAGGGATGGTGAGGAGGGCTCTATCTATGAGAGGATGAAGACAGTGTTCTCTGAGGGATGGTGAGGAGGGCTCGGTCTCTGAGACCATGAAGACAGGTGTCTGACAGGGATGGTGAGGAGGGCTCCATCTCTGAGAGGATGAAGACAGGGTTCTGACAAGGTTGGTGAGGAGGGCTCCGTCTCTGAGAGGATGAAGGCAGGGTTCTGACATGGATGGTGAGGAGGGCTCTGTCTCTAAGATGATGAAGACAGGTTTCTGACAGGGATGATGAGGTGGGCTTCGTCTCTGAAAGGATGAAGACAGGGTTATGACATAGTTGGTGAGGAGGGCTCCGTCTGTGAGAGGATGAAGAGAGGGTTCTGACAGGGATGGTGAGGAGGGCTCAGTCTCTGAGAGGATGAAGACAGGGTTCTGACAGGGATGGTGAGGTGGGGTCCGTCTCTGAGAGGATGAAGACAGGGTTCTGACAGGGATGGTGAGGAAGGCTCTATCTTTGAGAGGATGAAGACAGGGTTCTGGCAGGGAAGGTGAGGAGGGCTTGGTCTCCAGGACCATGAAGACAGGGTTCTGACAGGGACGTTGATGAGGGCTCCGTCTCTGAGATGATGAAGACCGGTTTCTGACAGGGATGATGAGGAAGTCTCTGTCTCTGAGAGGATGAAGACAGGGTTCTGGCAGGGATTGTGAGGAGGGCTCGGTCTCCAAGACCATGAAGACAGGGTTCTGACCCGGATGTTGATGAGGGCTCCATGTCTGAGAGGATGAAGACAGGGTTCTGACAGGGATTGTCAGGTGGGCTCCATCTCTGAGAGGATGAAGACAGGGTTCTGACAAGGATGGTGAGGTGGGCTCCGTCTCTGAGAGGATGAAGACAGGGTTCTGACATGGATGGTGAGGAAGTCTCCTTCTCTGAGTGGATGAAGACAGGGTCTGTCAGGGATGGTGAGGAGGGCTTGGTCTCCAAGTCCATGAAGACAGGGTTCTTACAGGGATGGTGAGGAGGGCTCCGTCTCTGCGATGATGAAGACAGTGTTCTGACGGGGATGGTGAGGAAGTCTCCGTGTCTGAGAGGATCTAGACAGGGTTCTGGCAGAGATGGTGAGGAGGGCTTGGTCTCCAAGACCATGAAGACAGGTTTCTGACAGGGATGGTGAGGAGGGCTCCGTCTCTGAGAGGATGAAGACAGGGTTCTGACAGGGATGATGAGGAGGGCTTCGTCTCTGAGAGGGTGAAGACAGGTTTCTCACAGGGATGGTGAGGATGGCTCCGTCTCTGAGTCCATGAAGACAGGGTTATGTTGTAGGTCACTTAAGGACTACGAATGGGATGAGTCCGCAGCAGTCCAGCTGCTGGAGTCACCCCAGACATTTTTTTTCTCAAAATTTAAGACCTAGGATCAGAGAGTAAAATTTTCTTTGACGATTTTATCTATGTGCACTATTTTTTATCTATGTGCACTATTTTTGTATAGGATGAAAAATCTTTCTATTTTCCATTCTCTCTTCTTGTCAGAAATCAGTGTAGGGTCTAAGTAGATACGGGGGGGTTGGGGGATGGCAAATAGACCAACTTACACATCCTCTGCTCCCACAGTGACTCCTGTCATCTGAATATATAACTAGTGCGGAGCTATAAACCTTGTCAAATCAGAAAGTAGCATGTGGGACACTCTGCTAACTTCTTGTGGAATTACACTTTCTGCAGAAAATTGAGCATAGGTATGAGATTTTGTAACGACTTGTTATTAGGAGGAAAGCCCTAATCCAAGGGCTTCTTAAACAGAGAATGAACATTAGCATGTGAGTGTACATGAATATGAGGTTAGGGAAGAATACATTCTTTTAAGAAAAGAATATTTGTGCTTTTCTGAAAATGCCCCAGGTCAGAACCATTAGCTGTCACATAGATAGGGTTTTTTGGCTGTTTTGATCTTTGCTGTTTGAGCATCTCCTGTCCCCTCCTGACTAAACACTTTATAAGATGCTCCTGTGTTTCTTTAGTACCAATTTTGTGCAGAGTGACTCTGATTGTAACATGGACTAATGTAAAATACCATAGGGAAATTCCAAAAGCTTTTAAAATTATTTTTCATGTGTAAGAAGCGAAAGTTCATGGCTGATGATTATTAAAGGACTTAAAGGAATTTATTGGAAAATAAAGAGTATCCAAAAAGTAAATTTTCTAGTTGATTAATATTTACACATTTAAGATGTATAAATCATTTTTTAATGTAAATAAATAATATTGTTCCATACCTTATTAAATGGAACGTGTTTGTGGTTTAAAAACTCATCATCGTTGTATATTAAATCCATTTGCCAGAACTTTTTAAAGGTATAAGTAGTTTTCCCTACAAAAAAAGACCCCATGGTGATATATTTTAACTTTATTTCTTCTATGATTCTTCTCCCCTTTTCTTCCTTGAGTACTTTTTTCTGTTTCATTATCGTTAGTTCTGATCATCTGTTTCCGAATTTGTGATCAAAGCAAATCAGGCATTAAAGTCAGTACAGTAAGTGATATTTTTGATATATTATGTTTGTATTATTAATATGCAGTATACATGTAAAATTTTGTTACAGATACAGAATGTGTGATGACCAAGTCAGCATACTTGGGGTATCCATCACCTAGTATTTACCATTTCTGTGTGTTGGATATATTTCAGATCCCCTCTCCTAGCTATTTTGAAAAAAATATATACATTTTATATATATGAGGCAGTGCCTGTGGCTCAATGAGTAGGGCACCAGCTCCATATACACTGAGGGTGGTGGGTTCAAACCGGGCTGCAGCCAAAATGCAACAAAAAATATATATACATTGTTGTTAACTCAACCACCTTAACTTGTTATCTCATGTTAAAACTTATTTCTTTTATCTGTGTTTATACCCATTAACCAGCTTCTCTTCATTCCTCCCCACATACACTCTTCCTCAGCTCTGGTATCTGAACATTCTGCTCTCCGTTCCAGTCAGCATTATTTGACCAACTCTTTTAGGTCCCACAGAGGTGTGAGAACATGCACCATTTGTCTTTCTATGCCTGGTTTATTTCACTTATAATAAAGAATGAATGAAAGTTTCATCCATGTTCTGTCAATGACATGATTTCATCTTTTTTATGGCAGAATAGTACTCTATAGTGCGTGTGTACATTTTTTTAATCCACTCTTTGGTTGATGGACAGTTAGATAAATCCCTCGCCTTTGCTATTATGAATAGTGCTGCAATAAACGTGGGATTGTATGGATCCCTTTGACCCTGGGGCAGGGCGGGTGGGGAGAAAAGTCACCTGTGGCAAATGATTCAGAAGTTCAAGGAAGAATCCTTTGAATAAATACCCAATAATAAAATTGCTGGGTAGTTCTATTGTCAATTTTTTAAGAAAACTCCATACTGTTTTTTATAGTGGCTCTACTAGTTTACGTTCCCATAAACAGTCTATAAGAATTCCCTTTTCTCCAAATCCTTACCAATATATGGTTTTTTTTGGGGGGGGGAGGTTGTTTGTTTGTTTTTTGGTCTTTTTAGAATGGGTAAGATGATCTCTTTGTGGTTTTGAATTGCCTTTCCCTGATGATTAGGGATGTTGAGTATTTTTTTCACATACTTGTTGGCCGTCTGTCTGTTGTCTTTAAAGAAATGTCTGTTCATGTCTTTGCCCATTTTTAATGGGATTATTTGGTTTTTACTGTTGAGTTACTGAGTTCCTTGGTAGTCTGGGTATTAGTGCCCTCTCAGATGAGTACTTTGGAAATATATTCTCCCATTCAAGAGCTTATCTACTTATTCAGATGATGGTTTTTTTGCTGTGTCTGTTACAATCTCATTTGTTCATTTTTGTTTTAATGCCTAAGCTTTTGAGGTCCTATGTACAAAATCTTTGCCTAGACCAATGCCTGAACAGTTTTTCCTATGTTATTTAATAACTTCTTGTAGTTTCATCGTTTTGGGTCTTATGTTTAAGTCTTTAATCCATCTTGAGTCAATTTTTGTACATAATAAGAGATAGGTCTCAGTTATATTCTTGTGTATATAGTTATCCAGTTTTCCCAGCACCATTTATTGGAAAGAGTATGTCTGTCCTTTACCCAGTGTGTGTTCATGACACTTTCATCAAAGGTCCATTGGCTATAAAAATGTGCGTTTATTTCTGGGTTCTCTGTTGTGTTTGTCTGTGCTGCTGTTTTTACACCAATATTATGCTATTTTGTTTACTGTAGCCTTGTAATAGAATGTGAAGTCCAGTAATGTGAGGCCTCCAGATTTGTTCATTTTGCTCAGGATTGCTTGGGCTATTCTGGTTCCATACACATTTTAGGATTTTTTTTCTATTGCAGTGAAAAATAACATTAGTATTTTGATAGAGATTGTACTGAATCTGTAGATTGCTTTGGGTAATAGTCATTTTAACTGTATTTATTGCTCTTATCTGTAAGCGTGGGATGTTTTTCCATGGTTTTACATCCTGTCCAATTCCTTTTGTATTCCTTTTGTCAGTGTTTGTTAGTTTTCCTTAGAGAGATTGTTCACCTTCCTGATGAAATTTATTCCTAGGTATTTTTTAATGGCTAGAGTAAATGGGATTGACTTCTTGATTTATTTTTCAGCTATTGTAATATCAGTGTACAGTGA
Source organism: Galago senegalensis (assembly GCA_963575145.1). NCBI lineage: Eukaryota > Metazoa > Chordata > Mammalia > Primates > Galagidae > Galago > Galago senegalensis. The sequence continues at coordinate 53,780 of CAUYTI010103601.1, read as the reverse complement.
TTTTTATCTGTTGATTTTGTATCCTTCAACTTGACTGAATTTATCAGTTTTAAGAGGTTTTTGGTGGAGTCATCTTGGTTTTATGAATATAAGATAGTATCATCTACTAACAAGGTAAAATTTGACTTCTTCCTTCCGATTTGTCTCTTTCTCTGCCTGATTGCTCTGGCTGGGATTTTCCAGGACTATGTGGAATAGGAATGGGGAAAGTGGGCACCCTCGTCTTGTTTCAGTTTTTGGAGGAAAGGCTTTCAACTTTTCCCCATTCATTATGATGCCAGCTGTGGATTTGTCATTTATGGCCTTTATTATTTTAAAGTATGTTCTCTCTATGCCTGGTTTATCAAGAATTTCCTCACGTAGGGAATGTTGAATTTATCAAATGCATTTTCTGCATCTATTAAGATAGGATTTGAGTTTTGTCTTTCATTCTGTTGATATGAGGTATCACTTTTATTGATTTACATATATTGAAATATCCTTGCATCCTTGGTATAAATCCCACTTGATCATGGTATCATATCTTTTGGATGTATAGTTGGGTTTGGTTTGCTAGTATTTTATTGAGGATTTGTACCTCTGTATCCATCAAGATATTGGCATGAATTTTTCTTTTTGTATTATGTCTGCCTGGTTTTGGTAGTAGACAATACTGGCCTTATAGAATTAGTTAGGGAGAATTCTTTCCTTTTCAATATTTTGGAGAAGAAATGACATGCTATTTATTCACAAGCATTAGCTCCTTCAAGAGATGATTAGCTCTAGCATTTTCCAACAGAATTAAACATGTAGCTTATTTTTTTAAAGTCTGTTCCAAAGATCTCTTTAATTTATTTAGTTTGTATCTTTTTTTTTAAGGCCTAGATGTTAGAAATAAAAGATTTAACTAGAGCTTTATTAGAGCTTGATGAACGCTTATCGGCAACCTATAACTAGCTAATCTTGAAATGGCAGAAAGGTCTGAGGCAATCTGATACTGATCTCATTAAGAAGATGCACAGAAATACTGGACACAAGACTTTCAAAGGAGCTCTGGGATTTGATTTTAAGCCGTGGTTGCCTTACTTCGGGTCCTGCAGGTGCAGGTGACGTACTGAACAGGTTTGTCTCATCACCGGCATCTGTCATGTGGAGCAGGAGTCTGGCTGAGAGAGTAGTGTGCCTGCTGACGTGGCCCTATCTGCTATTTCACTTGCCACTGTGTACAGTTCCCAATGGTCCTTAGATATTGCAATTAACTTTAAATTTTTGTTTGTTTGTTTGTTTTAGGACAGCATAACTACTTATGTGCTGGAAGAAATGACTGCATTGTCGACAAAATCCGCAGAAAAAACTGCCCAGCATGTCGCCTTAGGAAGTGCTGCCAGGCTGGCATGGTTCTTGGAGGTAACGCTGATGTTTTCATAATGATGTACTATCTAATATGTATACTATGAAACTGTGGGTCAGGAAATTATAACTTTCTTATTCATCTTTGTTAAAGCTTTGTTTTTTCTGTATTGGGTACTGGTGGGGACTCTTCACCCTTGAGTGTCATAATGAAGCAACCAATACCATCCATGATCTTTACTGATTTCTGGTATGTCATGGTCTGTTATGTGGAGTAAGAAGACTCTCTTCATACATGTTGCCTATAAGCAGATGTCATCATCTGTGTACTGACTTGTCATTAAATAATGTGGGTTGGAGTCTAGGCTCTGTGGCTTACCTCCTGTGCCTCAAGTAGATCACCAGCCCTTTCCTGGGCGCCAGTCTCCTCATCTGTAAAATGATAACATTGAAGTCCCTTCTGGTTCAAAAACTTACTATGCAGTTTGGTCGGGTACTCTGTTTTCCAGCTCTTTAAGTAACTGATTAAAGCACGATCACTGGACCAGGGGTAGGAATCCATTTGGTACATCAGTGAGTTTCTTTTCCCATGGTTTTGTGAATATTAGAGTCTCCATGTAAAACTTTTAATAATATAGCAGACATTCAAAAAATTAATATCATATGGTGACACATGATTTGAATGAAAATAAAACAGTGAGAGAGAGTAGGAGAGCTAGGGTTATGGAAGACAATCCTCGGTGCCTTTACCTTTGTGTGGTTTTTTCTTTTTTGTTTTAACTTAGCCACATCCTACGCAGCACTGTCTTGAGAACTGTGGCTTTTGTGTCTAGATATAACTTTTAAAAAACATAATAAAATATGTATACAATTGTTGGAACTAAAATGTTTCTTTAGTGTACCATTTATAAACAGTTTTTGTTCTATCAATGTATGTGTACCTTTCTTTGGGAAATGTATTTAGAATAATACTTGTCAAGTGTAAGTCCACCCAAACATTGCCTCATTTCTAAAGCTTTTGCTAACATCTGGGACTAAATTAATCACCCAGGCAACACCCTGTGCACTTTTTTGTAATTCATTTAATGAGATTACTCATAGTATTTTGTAATTTGCTGGTAGAGATTTGTTTCCTCTAAGTGAAGGCCCATGGCCAGGTCTCCATCTTCTCTCTTGTACAGCCGACAGTGCTTGGCTCAGAGAGATACCCAGTAAATACTAGTCATCGAACAAACCTATGTTCTCAGGTTCAGAATTGTTTCTGAGACCCAAATCTCACTTACCCCCTCTTTATATTTCAGCTTTACCCTCAGAAGTCTTCAGGAACCTTCTAAATTTTAGAAGTTAGCACTTTCTCACAAAATCACACATCTGATTGATGTCGGGGATGGAAGAAAGGCCCACAGATGCTTTGGCTCCTGACACTGTCATTGTTTTCTCCATAATGTGCTTGCCTTTGGAAACAATGGAGCCTCTACCATTGAAACCTCGGTTTCACCAGGACCTTTAACCTTGAGAGTTCTCCCAAACGACTTTAAAAGAACCTTCAATTTTATCACAGATTAGAAATGGCAGAATTCTGTATAGCACTGTCAGAATACTCTGGGGATACAGACCTAGAAAAGTTTATGTTATCTTGTGATATTCTGAAGCATTAGCCTGTTGCTCAAGTATCTATAACGTTTTGTTATCTTCTCCATCCAAACTCAAACTCCTGTTCGTTCCGTCTGCTGTTCCAGCACCTCCACAACCACGTTCCGCCTTTCCCAGGTATTGCTGTATTTCAGACCTTCTCTATTCTTACTGGCACTTACCTTAATTCTGACCTTCTTTTCTTCTCTGCTCCTTCCTCTCTCCCTCTCTTACTTCTGACTTCCCTCCCTTTCCCTTTTTCAATAACTATAGATTGAATCCTTAACAGGGGTCCTCAAATTTTTTAAACAGGGGCCAGTTCACTGTCCCTCAGACTGTTGGAGGGCCAGCCTGTGGGCCCTGAGACTAGTCGGCTGCTAAGCAGGACAGGCAGCAGCGGCAAAAACACCCAGCGGGCCAGATAAATGTCCTAGGCAGGCTGCATGTGGCCTGCAGGCCATAGTTTGAGGACGTCTACACCAAGTGGTATCGCAAATTCTGGGAGTATAGCAGAAAAGTAGACCAAATTCCTGCCCTTGTAGAGTTTACACTCTGGGAGGCTGAGCAACAAAGATAAATGTCAAATGATGATACATGCCACAGAAAAATACTAATAGGGAGCATCTGGGGTCACTATTAACCTTTAATCTGATTAGTGTTTTTACCTCTCTTAGCCATTTCCTAAACAAAAAAATCTCTCTGAAATCATGAGCTTGATATGTGACTTACAGTTATTCTAAAAGATCCCAAAATAAATTCTTAAGTATTTAAATATATAGTCAATGTGCCATCTTAAAATAGCTCATGTATCTATAAATGGTATGTGATATATTCTGGAAAAGAGTATATTAGACCAGTTTTTAAGACTGTACCTATGCAGAGCTATCACAGCTGCCTTTGAACACAGAAAAGTATAATCCCTGGTAAAATACAGATGTCCCTGGATTACAGGTGATACATTCCTGACAATGTCTTTGGGTCAGATTCGTATGTAACTCAGATCCTTTATGAACAGTACATACATGATAATGATAATAATACTATAATGGCTCATCTGTGGTAACAATAATACTGTTCATTACTGTAGTAATAATAATATCCCTTACTATAATAATAAGTTCTAGAAACTATTGTGCTCTTTCTTTTACCTCAAACAGAACATAAAAACAAACTGACATAAAAACTTGAGGTTGGAGATAGGAGAAATTTTAAAAAGGAATGGTAAAGGTTAACATAATACTCATCTAATGGTGCATCAGCGCCAGGCTAATGTTGCACTTGTATTGATCTTCTAACCAACCAATAATAACCTTTCATTTCAGTAATTAATACACTGTGCTGCTTACTAATAATTGATACTTCATTGAAACACTGCCTCTTGCAGCCTCCGTTACTCCCACTTCACCCTTCACAGCTGTTCCCACACAGGAGTCCCTGGAGCCGATGCTTTCCCAGGAACGGTGGCACCGGCCTTTCTCTGAACGAATATTTCTACTTCCCTTTTAATCACATCAGTTTTTGCTGCAGGCTCACCCTGACTTGTGGGGGACTTTTGCTTTGGAGGATGGTCATGAATAAAAATGTTAAGACAGAAGTGACGATGTGTACAAGGGACGGTACAAATCAAAATAGCCGCTAGCTGTAAAGATGCTGCCCAGGGAACTGCTTCCAGGGGTCCATCCTCTGGCCCGTGGGTGGTTATGGATTGCATGAGGACTGCGTAGCTTATCTGTGCTGCTGTCAGATATCGTGACAATTAGGCCTTTTTTTTGCTCATCAGCTTTTGTTAGTGTTTGTGTATTTCACGTGTGGCCTCAGATAACTCTTCTTCTTCCAACTGTGGCAGAGAAGAAGAGAGATACCCCTGGGTGCCAGGTGGATTGATTTATCTTCATGGAAGAAACTAGTTCCTGAATCATTGACTTTTCTGTTTAATATAAAGCAGCCTTATGGGGAATCTTGGGAGTCTGTTTGTAAATGTGGACACTGTAATTGGGGACTGCCTGAAATTACAAAACAGAAGAGTAAGTGATGTAAGTGAGGTCCCTGACCCTGTGATGCACATAGAGAAAAGGGGAGGATTATTTCTGTGTGAGAGAGTTGACAAACACTAGAGAGAGGAAGCTTTCTAACCGTGAATAGGAACTTTGTACCTAGAAAAAGAGAAAGGCGTTTACAGTGAAAATAGTGTGTGTCTGGAGAAAACATGAGGCATCCAGTGATGATTTTTCTGGAAAGAGGAGAAAATGCAGCTTGAAAGTTAGGTTGGGCCAGCTGGGATCTGGAGTAGGCAGTGGAACCAGTGATCTTCCTGGGGACCATCCGTGGGAAAAAGCCCAGTTTCTAAATGCAGCCCGGGGGCTTTTCCGTACCTCCCAGCTGTTCTCCCTTTTCCTGAACCCCTCTCCCCCCAGTCCTTTGCACATCCTACATTCCAGGCCACCTACTCTCACCTGCTTTTGTACGTTTCTCCTTTGCCTGAACCATTCTCCCTTTTCTGTTTACAAACTCATACTTGCCCTTCATACTAAATTCAAGTAGGACATTTTTGGTAGAACTTTCTTATCTCCCCGATCACTGCAAGCCAGGAGTTTTGCAGCGACCCAGTGTAACGCACTGTTTTCCTTGTCTGGGGTCGACTGGCGCATGCCCGCCTTGCTCTTATCTCAGCGTGCCTGCGCTTATAAAGGAAGGGTCACCCCATGGAACACAGCAGGAGAGGAGAGGCATCCTGCTCACACAGCAGTGGACGTTCACTCTCTCTCTCTTTCTTTTTAAACAAAGAAATTTTATTTTTAATTAGTATGGTACATAATACACGTGGTTGTATATATTTTCAGGGTACGTGTGAGCTCTGGTGAAGGTGTCCAATGTGTATTACTCAAAGCAGAGTAATTGGGGCACCATCGCCTCGGACATTTATCCTTTCTTTGTGTTAGGAACATTCCAGCCCTACTCTTGCAGCTATTTTAAAGTGTATCCTAACTTCTTATTGATTATCGTCACTGTGTTGAGCTGTCACATGCAGCTCTAAGTATTTAGCTGTAGTTCTTCACTTATTAACCACCCAACTTCATCCCTCCCTCTCTGGTACCCTCCCCGGCCTCTGGTAACCATCATTCTACTCTCTGTCTATCTGAGAGCGATTATTTTAGTATTTAGTTCCCCATATGAGGGAGAACATGCCCGCTCCCACATTCTTTCTGTAGATTCTGTATACCCCACCCACTGTGGTATTTACAACTATTTGTCTTGTAATACAATTCCAGGATTTTTTCTTTATCCAAGATTGCATTATTTTTAAGCAGGAATTTTGTCTCAGTGTTTTTAGCACCAAAGTACTTGTTTAAGAAGTGCTTGCTAAATATTTGTGACTATTTGAAGTACTTTGAAGTGCAGTTCTGGTGCATCAAGTCCATCTGTAGCGATTCTCAGGACACAGAGAAGAGTTTGGGGAAGGGATGGGGTGTGGTCTAATGCAGAGCTTTTTGCTTGAGGGAAGGTTGATAGTACTTGAGGAAGCCTTATATTTTAATATTCTTGTTGTTATAATGGAATTGTGATTACAAATGACCAAAGTGAAAGTGATGAGCACTCAGCCGTAGAGAAACTAGGGTTCATTTACAGGAGAGACTGAGCTTCCAGTCACTATAAGATAGATGCTCAGTGAGAAAAAGAGGGACAGAGAGAAGACTGCTCAGAGAAGCCCCAGTCCTGGGGTGACGGGAAAGGATTCCGTCTCGGGGGCAGAGACCAGAGTAGTATCAGAGCAGCAGCAGCAGCAGGATCAATTTGGTGCGAAGCTATTGTAGTTGACATCAGTCGCCTTATGTTTCTTGTGCTATCTAAGTGCAGAATCAGTTCTCTGGTAAGGGGGATTTAATTCAGAGCCAGGAGGGTCCTGCCTTAGGGACTGGAGTGAGAAATAGGCAGAAGGTGGCAGTGTTCCAGCACAGTTGTCCCCAGTTTTGTCATCTTCCTCTCACATTCCCATGGCTCTCCTTTGGCATCCTGTTCCTCAGTCCTCTTCCCCTCTAGGGAATTTTCTTCCTTTGCGTAATCTTCCTTCAATCAGTGAATGACCATAAAATTATAGTGGCCATAAAATGCATTCTCCAAACCAGGGCACTTCTGAGCACTGTCAGTAATTAAACTGGAATAACAGATATCACCAAGGACTGTCCCAGGCCAAATGGCTACACTGGCAAGTCCCCCATTATCCCAATTAAAAGATGCAAATGTGTTCTGGCCAGAACAAATCCATAAACTTCCAGGGATGTGGATGACATCGCCAAATGTTTACTCATATAATATTTAATGTATCAATTGAGTAAAACATCAATATTTAAATTGAATATAAAAATATACTGACTTAGAAGTATTACTTTTATACTCTCACATTTGTAAATAATTCTTTTTCAAACTAGTTTCATCCACCTCTGGCAACAGAGTCTTTGCGTCACTAGAACTGCTTTTTAAGTCAGCTGATCGTTTTCCAGAATTCAACATCATTTCATTGAAATGTTTGATGTGCAGCACCTTTTGAATCCACGTATAGAACTGAAATTGGATATTTACCATGTATATATCCATACCATTTATATGGATATATTTACCATAACCCAAAAGTACTCATTCACATTTGTAGAAGTTTTAATATTTGTCTTGTGAAAATATTTTATCAAGTATTGTTTAATTTTATGGAATACATCAAGCCTGCCCAAAATATTTTTTAAAAATGTAAATTCTTAAAACACACATGTATACATTAATCAGTCCATAGTATCTGCTTCTTTTTCAAGAAATATTTTTGCTATGTTTTGCAAGGAATTAGACAGGCAGATATCTTCAAGTGTGTGGTTTGTCTTTCCCAAAACCCATTAGACTCATTTTTTTCTCACAGGTAACCACTGTTCAACATCTTCAAATTTGTAATTCATCTGAGCAAATCCTGAAGGGAGACAGGATGATTCTGAACATTTTACACTTTGTCACTACCATCACATTATACATGCACTCCTGTAATTTGCTTTTCACTGTTGTGTTTTTGAGATTTGTTCATATTTCTAGCAGGGGTTCAACTTCTCTGTGCTGTTTCGTGTTCCATGTTATAACATTCTGTGGTGATTGTCTTTATTCTTGTGTTAGTGGATATTTATTGGTAATTTTTCATGTCTATAAAATGTGCTGCACAAACATTATTATACGTGCATCTTTGTGCATTATGTTTAAGAGATTCTCTAGACTGTATACTAGAAGGGGAATTCTGCTTCGATAATACATGGGGTACCTTCAGCCTTACTAAACCAGCAAATCGCTCTTCAGGGCGTGTGCTTTGACCAGTTTATGAGAGTTCTTGTTGTTATGTATCCTAACTTATCCTGCGTATTTTTAGACTTTTGAATTTTTCTAATTTGATAAAAATAAACTTGGTGTCTAATCATGGTTTAATTTGCATTTCCTTGATTAGTTGTGAGGGCAAATATCACTTCACATGGTCATTGGCCATTTATATGTCCTCATCTGTGAACTGGCTGTTCATATCCATTGGCCATTTTTCAGTTGGGTTCTTTTTTCATCATTCATGGAATTTACCCGCATACTCTAATCCTTTCTTGTATGTGATCTGTGTCATATCTTTTTGCCTTGTTTAAGGTGTTTTTCTAATATTTTATAAATTATATGTATTAATATTCTCCCTTTTATAATCTTCACTATGCAGAAACCAGGTAATCTACTAAAAGTCATTTAAATGCTTGAAAGTTTGCTTTTCACATTCGCAATCTTATCCTGATTACAAATATTTTTCATGTAGGGTAGTAAGACTGTAACTTTTTCTTTTTCGTATGGATAACTAGTTGCCACAGTGCTTCATGGTTACAATGTTCTCTCAACTATTTATTTACTTTTTTTAGGATATAAAAGTATATGTTTTTTTATATTAAAGGGAAGATGGGGAAGAGATGAGAGAGAGAGAGGAAAGAGCACAGAGAGCAGGGAGTGAGAGAAGGAAAGATAGGAAGAGAGAAGGAGGGAGAGATGGCGCGGCATCCCAGGAAAGGACACAATGATGCCGGCACATTTTTAAAAAATTTTTATTTTGGATTAATGTGAGGGTACAGATCACTGGGCTACACTTTCTGCATTTCTAAGGTAAAGTCCAAGTTGTAGTTGAGCACTTCACCCAGGGGGTGTACTGTGTACCCCGCGTTGTTCACATTAGATGAGAGCTCACCGATGCTCCTCCCCCCCCCCGCACTCCCCTCACTTTAGTGGATTTGTGTTTTTCTCTCATGTGGTAGGGTAATTGTTTATCTGTTGGTTTCATATTAGTATTGAGTACAGTGGATATTTGCTTCTCCATGCTTGTGATACTTTACTAAGAATAATGTGCATCCAGGTTAATACAAATAATACTTTACTAAGAATAATGTGCATCACCTTTATCCAGGTTAATACAAAAGATGTAAAGTCTCCATCTTTTATGGCTGAATAATACTCCATGGCAAACACATACCTCAGTTTATTAATCTCTTCATAGATTGATGGGCACTTGGGTTGATTCCACATCTTGGCAATTGTGAATTCAGCTGAGATAAATATTCTAGCACAAACGTCCTTATGGTAAAATGATTTTTTTTTCTTCTGGGGAGATACCTAGTAATGGGATTGCAGGATCAAATGGAAGGTTTACTTCTTTGAGGACTCTCTATACTTCCTTCCACAGACATTGTATTAGTTTGCAGTCCCACCAGCAGTGTAAAAGTATTTCCTTCTCTGCGCATCCACACCAGCGTCTGCACTGTGGGATTCTGTGATCTGGGCTTTCTTACTGGGGTTAGGTAATGTCTCAGAGTGGTTTGGGTTGCATATTTTCATGTGTTTGCTGGTCATTTGTCTGACTTCCTCAGAGAAGTTTCTGTTCAAATCTCTCGCCTACTTATAAATGGGATTGTTTGTGCTTTTGTTGTTGATTAGTTTGAGTTCTCTGTAGATTCTGGTTATCTGCCCTTTGTCAGATTCATAACATACAAGTATCTTCTCTGTTCTGAAGGTTGTGTGTTTGCTTCGTTGTATCCTTAGCTGGGCAGAACTTTTTGGCTTGATCATGCCCCATTGATTGATTTTTGGTGTTGTTGCAATTGCAAAAGGGATCTTCACAAATTATTTTCCCAGGCTGACAGTGTTGAGTTTTTTCCACACTTTTTTTTGTAGAATTTTTTATTGTTTTGTGTCTGAAATTTAAATCTTTTATCCAGCGAGGGTCAGTTTTTGTCAGTGGTGGGATGTGTGGGTCCAGGTTGAGTCTTCTACATGTGGCTAACAGTTTTCTCAGTACCATTTATAAAATAGGGATTCTTTTCTCCAGTGCCTGCTTTTGTTTGGTTTGAGAGATCAAATGATGATATATGGCAGAGTTCATCTCTGAGTTCTCCATTCTGTTCCATAGCTCTATATCTCTATTTTTCTTTTTTTTTTTTTGTCTTTTTTTTTATTAAGTGAAATACACAGAGATCATGAATACATTCATGCATATGTGGGGTAAAATGAAGGCTTTATCTCTTTTATGTTTACATGGAGGGATCTGAAACATATTCTCCTGAGTAAAATGTCTCAAGAATGGAGGAAAAAGTATCCAATGTACTCAGTACTTCTATGTAACCTACTTATATTTACTCACACTTCCTTATGAAAAATAGAACACAACTATATCTCTATTTTTGTGGCAATACCATGCATCTCCAAGCTTCACTGATAGTTCATCCCTATATACATAAAAATGTTTTGAGCCTCCGTCCCCAGCATAGGTCTAATTTGTAAGTACTTGTAGGTACTTCTATCAAGTTACATGTTTGTTAGGTTTAATTTCTCTTAGACTAAAAATAGAAATAGAAATTGTAATCTGTTTTACCAATATTGCAATGAGAAATCTAAGTGGAGTTGGCACTGCCACCTCTGTTACACGTCAGATTTCCAGGTGTGTTTTTTCTGTTCCTGACTATTCTGTCTCATCACCTGTCCCTGCAGCACAACCACACTCAGATACCAAAGCTTTAGACATCTTGATACCGGCTAGAATATCACATTCTTCCAAATTGTTGGCTTTTCTTGACCCTCTGAATTGTTTTTTTTTAAGCAATATTTAAAGACTTATTCACAGTGTTATCTAACATTTAAAACTATGAGTTCTTATCCCCATGAACAATTAAATATATATTAAATTTCTTTATCTCTTTTTTCCCATCAGATAATCTCAACCAACATCACAAATTATTACCAGTTGAGGTTATTTCAGGTTAATTTGTCTTCCCCAAACAATGTATTATCATTTACAATAAGTTAGAGGGTTCTGTAATATAAGATGGCTTGTTAAAACTAACATATACTAATATCTTCTTCTCTGGAGATAATTCTGGGATTAAAAAATCTCTTACTCTACATATTTCAGGCATAGATCATGAAAGATGCATTCAAATTCATTGTGCTGTGGTCAGTCGTAAACTGAGAAATGTCATGGCAGTGCATATAATTATGGTGTAAGTGGATTTGCACAGAGAAAGGAGTGAAAAATCTACTTACAGAATAATTAAATGCGTCACTCTCGCAGCTCTGGTATTGTTCTGCCTGGGAGAGTCAGTGGCTGGAATCTGAGGAGTAGATGATCAGCTCTTTGAATTGCTGGTACTGTATTGCATTTCTAAAGAGGAGTATCCTTGGGATTGTTGAGAATTCAAGTCTTCTGTTGAGTGACGCTCTAACTTGCTCATCATTGTCTTCTCCAGTAATTAGGAGAAGAATGTTGCTGACGGAATAATTGCTTGCAAACAGCTAGAAATCAGGCCCATGCCCTACCTCTTCCTCCTTCCCCTCCTTTCTTTCTTCATTCATTCATTTATAGTCACTATTTCTTTCTTTCTTTTTTTTTTCCACAGTAGTAGCCTTTTATTCTTAGTACCTATTATGCCATGAATTCACACGAAAGAGGTTCCAGCAGCTCAGGGAGGTACCTTGCCATTGAATGTGACAAAACTTTGTATGGCTATTATGCCATAAATCTATGGGGAATAGGTTCCAGCACTTTATATCACTGTTTCATGGGGTTTCCTGGTTACCTTGTGTGCTATGCTGTGTGTCTATTATGCTATGACTTCATGGGGAATAAATAGGTTCCAGCACCTAATATCACCGTTCCATTGGTTCTCTTGGTTCACCTTTGTGCTATGCTTATACCTGTTATGCCATGAATTCATAGGGAGTGGGTTCCAGGAGCTCAGGCTCCTTTCCATTGGTTCTCACAAAGTGGGCTTCTCTGGGTGGAGCAGGCTGGCACTTCAGTTGAACCCAGGTACCTTTCTCTTTGGCTTCCTTCTTTTTCTGATCATTTTCCTTCACACGTTTCAGGAAGCTATCTCTGCTCTTAGAGTATTTAATATGCTCAATACAAACATTAATCCTCTTAGCAAGAATCTTGCCCTTAACTTGTTTGTTTACAACAATGCCAACAGCATGCCGGGTAACATTGTAGACTCTTCCAGTTTTGCCATGGTAACATTTGTGTGGCATGACTTTTGAACAGTACCCATTCCCTTGATGTCTACAATATCACCTTCTTGTAGATTCTCATATATGTGGTCAAAGCAACAACTCCGTGTTTTCTAAAGGCCCAGAGAACACGTATCGGGTGCCTCTCCTTTTTCCCTTTGTGTTCGTCATTTTGGTGAATTATTGGAAGCTGGCATCTTTGGCTGAAAGGCTATCACTATTTTGTGAGGCTTTTTGCTTCTTCTTTTCAAGTTCTTTTTAATTTTCTAATTTTTACTGATACATAATAGCTACATATATTTATGGGATACATGTGATAGTTTAATATAGGCTAAAATATGTAATGACCAAGTAAGAAGAGTTACGGTATCCATCACCTCAAACATTCATAATTTCCTTTTAGGGGGAACATTTCAAAACCACTCCTTTAGCAATTTCAAAATACATAGTAATTTATTGTAAACTATAGTTGCTCTATTGTGCCACCAAACACTGGATCTTATTTCTTTTTTCTAACTGTATTTTTGTACCCATAAACCAATCTGTCTTTATATCCCCCTCCCCACTCCCCTTCCCAGCCTCTGATGAACATTCTATTTACAGCCTCTGCGAGATCAATTTTTTAGCCTTGAGATAGGAGTGAGAACTTGGGACATTTATCTTTCTGTGCCTGACTTATTTCACTTAACATAACATCTTCCATTTCCATCTGTGTTGTTGCAAATGACAGGATTTTGTTCTTGTTTATGGTGGAATAATATTCTATAGTGTACATATACAGTATTTTCTGTATCCATTTATTTGTTAATGGACACTTAAGTTCACTCCAGATCTCAGCTATTGTGAATAGTGCTGTAATAAACAAAGGAGTACAGATATTTTTTCAATACACTGATTTCTTTCTTTAGGATATATACTCAGTGGTGGAATTGCTGGATCATCCAGTAGTTCTGGGTTCAGTTTTTTGAAGAACCCCCATACTGTTTCCTACAGTTGCTGTCCTAACCTGCAGGGCCACAGTGCCTGTGGTTTCCCTTCCTTCTCACTGTCATTAGCATTTGTGTTTTCTGTCTTCATTATAACCATCTTAACTGGGGCAAGCGATGTTATTTCTTTGTGGGTTTGGTTTACCCAATGATAAGTGATGTTGCAAATTGTTTTGTAGGCTGCTCCATCTGTGTCTTCTTCTGAGATATATCTGTTCAGATCATTCAGATCATTTGCCCATTTTTCAGATCAGATCACTATTATTATTTTGCTGTTGAGTTATTTGAGCCTCCATTTGTCTATTTTTGCGCGTCCTTTTGAGGTCTTCCTCAAAAAACCTCTGCCCAGACCAATGTCCCAAAGCCTTTCCTCCATGTTTTCTTCTAGCTGTTTCATACTTGCAGCTTTTACATGTAAGTCTTCAGTCCCTTTTGATTTGATTTTTGCATATGGTGGAAGATGGGGGGCTAGTGTTATTGTTCTGCTTATTGATTATCCAGTTTCCCCAGCACCATTTGGTTTAGAAAGAGACTCTTCTTTCCTGGATGCACGGTCTTCATGCCCTTGTTCAAGATGAGCTGCAGATGCCTAGATTTATGTCTCAGTTCTCTGTTCTGTATCATTGGTCTGCATGTCTGTTTTTATGGCAGTAACATACTTTCTTGGTCAAGATTTCTTGTTTCTGATACACAGCCCATTTGAATAACAAAAGATGAAATATGAGAGAGCACTGAAAAACTTTAAAGAGGTTTAATAAAATCTTAGAGTAGAAAACTAGAGATCAGAAATATGTGTTTTCTATTTCACGGACATAGAATTGTTAATGAGCAGTGTTTTTATTATCTGCTTCAGTGGCTATCGTTTTATTTTAAAAATTATGTCTGAGTTATTTGGTTTGTTGCATATGGTTCTTGTCTTTAATGAATCACTTCCCTTACCTTCACCAGGTCACAGTGACTCTTGCACTTGGTTCTTTGCTGTGCAGTAATGAGTAGGAAGATCGCTACATCCTTAAGGACAGTCGTATATCTTCTTATTTATACCTTCTGCTTCTATCTTCTTTCCTTCAGAAAACATTTTTGTTTAATGATTCAAACAAAAAAAAATTCTGAAATAAATGGAGTTCTGTATTTGGTATTTGTGGTAAAAATGCTATTATTTTAAGGTAATTAGCTCTTTCAAAAAGAGCTATTATTTTAAGGTAATTAGCTCTTTCAAAAAGAAGTCACTTTCTACATAAAGGAATGATTAAATGAATAGATCTGTTTGCTGACATGTTTTTAAATTTGTAGATTATTTTTATGTGTTTTATTTTTATAGATTTTTTCTTTTTTGGTAGAGTGTTGTCTTCAGATTTTAATAGGTGGTGTTAGAAAGCCTGCATCCTATCTCACTCCTACCTAACCTCCTCTGCCTAGATTCACCCCCAGTTAGCAAAGAGAATAACTTTCTGGACTAGAGAGTTTGGGTTGTCTAGTAAATTTTTTTGTTTGTTTGTTTGTTTTTCTTCTCTTATATTTGGCAGACAGCAAAGCTTCGGTTTCTTCTTCTGAAGAATTTCAAAATGTCTGAATTTGGAACACAGCAAACACTGTGTTTGGAACACTTCTCTGGAAGTATAGAGATCTGCTCTGTGCCTTTAATTTCTATAAAACTGAAGTCATCTGCCCTTTTTGTCACGCAAGCTGTCCCTATACCTCTCAGAGTCTTCCTTCTTCAAGCTTGGCCTTTTCTACCCAAACCCTGGCCTGTGAGTCAGCAGCTCCCAGAGTCAGCACCTCTCACGTCGCTGCCCCAGCTCATGGCATTGCAGCTGGAAGCCAAGTTGTGTCTTCTGGTCACCCACATGCCAGCTAGGGATGGTCCTGGAGTATTCATTCTCACTTTTTTGTTTAAAATTTTTCTCTGTTTTTGTGGGACTGCTTTTATGCCTGGCAGACAGAGCTGTTCAATAATATCTACCAGTCTCTACTGTTTTCTAGACCCAGTCAAAAGTCAGAATTAAGGGGTTCACATAGGTTTTTCATTTACACTCTGACTTATTTCAATGATTGAGACATACACCTTAAAAAAGTAAATTCTAGTGTCATTTTTTTTGGCAAATACTTTTACATTTCCTATAATCTAGCATTTATGGAATTTTTTGGAAATATATGTATAGGCACACTGTCTTTTAATCTGAAAATTGGAGGTCAATCTTGAAAAAGGAAAATCAACCTGTATTAGTGCTGTAGGAGACCATCAGAGCAGAGTGCCGCGAGGTGGTTATCACTCATTTGTTAATCTGAAGTGAGAACATGCGTCTAGACATCCTTCCATGATTTCATGCAGGTACTGTTGAGATGATTGTCTGTAAATTTACCCCAGTTGCAGGAAATAGGACCCTCCTAACATTATGATCCTAATCCTAATGAAGGGTTTACACCATTCGTTATTGCCTGCTGATCTTTTCCCACTGTTTCCTCATCTGTGTCCCAGAAAGGTTTTGGCTGCCCCCCCCCACTTGCATATTGATACCTAACATAATATTCTTCCTTTGCTTCTTTACTGCAGATTGGACACCTCATTTCATCTGTATTTTTGCCAGCAATAAAGACAAATAACAGAAAGAGAGGTGACAGAGAAACAAACACTCATTTCAGAATTAGCAACCAGTATTTCAGTGGATCTACTTAGGTTTGAACGCTGGGAGGATCACAGCCATCCCACTGTCCTTTAAATATTTCTCCCCTCCTTATTGCCTCTCTCTACCTCCAGAACAGTTATCAGATTTTTTATTGGACTAGCCCATTCTGTTTTCTGTATCTCTTAGTCCTTTTGATATTTCCCATATAGTTACCTGTTAAACACAATAGTCTATGTAATTCATTAATATTTCTTTCTTTCAGTTCATCAACTGGAGCTTTCTTGGGCTATGCCCCTCAATTGTTTTTTCCATTGTAGTGATGGTATTTTTTTTAATTTAAAACATTCTATTTGGTTTTTTATAAATTTGCCCTTTTTTTTTAAGACCAAGTCTCACTATGCTGCCCTCAGTAGAGTTCTGTGGTGTCACAGCTCATGGCAACCTCAAACTCTTAGGCTTAAGCGATTCTCTTGCTTCCCAAATAGCTGAGACTACAGGTCTCGCCACAATGCCCAGCTATTTTTTGGTTTCAGTAGTCATTGTTCTTTAGCTGGCCCAGGCTGAGTTTGAACCCACTGGCCTCAGTGTAGGTGGCCAACACCATAACCACTGTGCTATGGGTGCCAAGCCAATTTGCCCATTTTTTATACCAAGCTTTTTGTTTCTTATGGTTTCAGTTCTTTGGTGGTTATCACATATTTTTAATAATTGTACACATACATATCGTGAACATTTGTGTTCAGTAATTCTTACATCTCAAAGCTCAGGCTCTAGTTATGCCATTATAGCCTGCTGGAAAACCATCTATCTTTTTTTTTTTTTTTTAAAAAAAAGCAATGTGAAGAAGTTCAATAATTAATGGTGTTTCCTATGATGGTGGTATAAATAATCCCATGTGACAAATTTCAGGTTACCAATGGTTTAACAACCAGCCCTCAAAATTCCTGAATATTTAGTAGTAAGGTCTCATCAGCCAGTCTGAGCCAAATCCAATCCAGTGTTTATTCTTTCTGCTACATCTCACTTATTATATCTTTAGTGATTTTGGATTATGAGCTCAAGTTTGATACAGTTTAATTTTTATCAATGTGTGGGCTTTATTGAGAGTGTTCCCCTCTGGAGAGAATTATCATTTCATTCTTCCAGGTACTTTAGGGATTTCACTTGCAAAGAACTACTTTTCATCTTCACTTTTTGCCTCTGGGTTTCCCATACCTTGCAAGTCAAATAATTTCGAGCTGCACATTTGGGTGAGGGAGGCCTAACATTAAGAAGTGTCAGGAAAGACCTTTCTCCCACACGGAGCCAAGACGGAAGCAGACATGCCTCCTTCCCATGTCCCTTCATCACTGGGTAGAGGTGTTCTTCATTTTGAATCCCTGTATATTTTACTGACTTTTTGAGGAGCTTAGATATACATTTAAAAGGATATTGGCTATATTTTTTTCATCATTTTAGGCATTTTGGAAAAAGAGAATTATAGGTTTTCTAATTATCTCCATTCTCAGTAAAAAACAATATATATATATATATATATATATAAAATAATATGTTGATTTTAACCGATACATTGCTTCTGCCCTTAAAAGTTTAAATTTTATCAATGAGATAAAAAAAGATTCTTAAAACGTCTCTGTAGGAGATGGTGTAACACTGTAATGAAGAGTAAGGCAGTAGAATCAGAATAATTTCACTTTTATTTTACTTTCCCATTTAATAGCTTAATAGCTGAGGACTTCAGGCACCCACCTGACTTAACCTGTCCATATCTCTGCTTCCTTTTCTGTTAAAACCACATAATGAGAAGGTAAACGAAATGATAAATTTAAAACACTTAACACAGTGAGTACTTGGTATATAGAAAAGTTAAGTAAATGGTAGCTTACAATACCTTTTATATTTTGAAGCTATGCATACAAACATTATCATGGCTAAAATAAGATTTAACTTTAATGTAAAACATATTCTTGTATCACTTAACAGTTTTTAATTATATATTTGTAGGAACATTGACAAATCAATGCAACTATCTTAAAATCAAAATTCAATTTACAGAATCATGACTGGTAGAGGTATTTATTAAAGTAATAATTATTGAATATTGTTAACATATGTTTTCAAATCATCTGTTCCTATGGAAACATCTTAAAGACAATGTGTATGTTTTCATATGATAGAAAAGATATTTTTCTAAATAAATAAATATATTTATCAATTGAAGTTTTTCTTGGAAGGAGAGTGTACACTATTTGTTTTGAGTTTTAGAAGTGCTTTGATAAACAGTTTAACTCCATGAGCACACTCAAATTACAAAACACATTTGGTAATTTGATCTACCAAAAAGAAGAATTTGTGTTGCTTAGAATGGGACAGAGGGAGGAAGGAAGGAAAAGTGAGGTGGGGAAGAGAGGTGAGACAGATGCCCACTGTGTGTGCTACTTCCTTTGACCTGCCAGATGTTCATTAAAGTTCTATTAAAACATAGCAACTGTAGGGCAGCGCCTGCGTCTCAAAGGGGTAGGGTGCCAGCCCCATATACTGTAGGCGGCAGATTCAAACCCAGCCCCGGCCAAAAAAAAAAAAACATAGGAACTGTGTGATGTGGTCCTCCCCCGCCCCAGATCCGTGTACAGGCCATTGTCTGCAGGCATCTAACATAACTACACAGAAATCTCAGAACCTGTTTCTTTTCATTTTGTTGATGACTTGCTGCTTCTGCTTGAATGTGTTTTTTAATCCTCAAAGTTCAGTAATTTTATTAGGATTTAGCTCTATCTTAATCTATTAATTTTTCTTAAACTAAAGTAAGCCCTTTTACATTTGAAATTACAAATCTGATGTATTACCAAAGTGTTCTTTTACCCTCAAAGATTGTTTTATTTCCTATTGTCTTTTCTTTTTTGTAGTTCTAAAAATAATCTGTGTGTGGCTCTCTTATCTATGTGGCTCTTTGTTATCTGTCTTCCACAGCTGTCATCTTTTCTACTCACTTTAATCTTAGTTCTTTAGACTTAGTGCTCAGTACACAGAAAGGTTTAATAAAGGATAGTCACTTAACTGTCTTTTGGTGAAAAATCACTCTCTCAAGTCCAAACTCTGTCTCTGGTCTAGCTTTTTACACTGGCAATTCTCCTCCTTTATTTTATAGTTTTTAAAATCTATAATGTCATTGTTTCTCTGCCACCTCCCATTTTATCTTATTCTGTCTTGTAATTATTTTAAATTTTATTTGAGGTTTCATTTCTCTTCTTTGATTTCTTGAAATGGAGATACTAACTTATTTCTTTTTTTTTTCTATGCCAAATTATTGTCAAAATGCAATGATGATATTGCCTAAGTCCATTTCTGATAGTTTTTCCACCAAACTTGTATTCTTCACCTGATTTTTCTCTTATATTTTCTTTTTCTTGTTTCTGAAGTTATTTTTATTTGAGTTCCATGTGTGTGTCTGCTATTTGTTGCACATTTAAATCTGCCATTCCCGACCTGCCTTTTGACTCAGTCATAGTTAGCTTTCCTTGGTTTCCTTTCTTTTTTATCCATTTACCTTATTTTGATAATCCCCTTATAATTTGAGCCAGGAGGCTTGAAATCTCAGTTGAAGCTGAATAGGGAAATAGTGATTGGAACGTAAATGTATCTGTGGTGGAAGGGTATCGACAGTTGAAGTCTGCAGGCAGATGCAAACTCCAGATGTTCTACTATAGAATATGCCAAACCCTTTGCCCTAGGTTGTGTCTGTTACTAAAAAGAAATTCCTCTTGGGTTTCTTTCCATTCTTCAGGAAACAGAAGTTACATGGCAGAAGGCCAGATTATTGTGGAGCCCTTGCAGCAAACCAGTTTTTGTTGCTTGGCAATTATTGATTCATTCAACAGAAGTATTGAGTACCTCCTAGGTATGAGGTGCTGTGCTATCATTAAGGGGTTTATATTTTAGTTGAGGATGGGGAAAATAAATAAAAGTACATAACATAAAATATTGTTGTCTGCTGGAGAATGATAAATGCTAACAAAGAAAGAGAGAGAGAAACAGGACAGAACGTATTGGTGGCTACTGTGCATTTATGTCTGCAAAATCTAATACTATATCTAATATGATCTGTAACGACAAGCATAATTCCCAATTTTCTTCTCTCAACTTCTTGTTTGGGGTGCCCCTTAGATTTAGAAATCTACATCATGGAAAAAGTAATTAGTATGACCACAAGATTCTCATCCAGCTGTTTTTTTGCCATTCTGTCATGAAAATGAACTCTGTGGACTTAATGCTCACTGTAGCCTTCATATGCCCCCAGGGAAGGCCCACTTACCCGCCACTTCCAACATCCATTAGATGCCGTATGGATTTTGGTGTATGTTCTGGGACTCTGCTTTCCATTCTGTTCATCTAAATGTCCATTCCCATGCTAGACAGTATCAAATTTAGATTAGGGTAATATTATTATCACTTTTAATACATAGAATTATATATTGAAATTATAGTTGCTCTTTTAACAAAATTCTACTAGCTATACTAATCATTTCCAGTTCCCCTTCAAAATTGGATTCTGATCAATATAGCATAAAATTTTGTGTTAATTTGAGCAGTGGTGACACTTTACGGTTTCTAATTCAGGAACATCATATGTCTTTTCATTAATTCACATTTTTTATATCCAAATACAGAATTTCATAGTTTTAATATAGATGTTGTACTTTTCTTAAATTTATTCTTGAGTATAACTTTCATCCCTATTGTGATAGAAAATTATTTTCTATTCATCAAATTGTGATTACTTGCCAGGCATGGTGGCTCACACCTATAATCCTAGAACTCTGGAAGGCCAAGGCAGGTGGATCTCTTGAGCTCGGAAGTTCAAGACTAGCCCAAGCAAGAATGAGACCCTGTTTCTCCTAAAATTAAAAAACTTAGTGAAGCATTATGGCAGTCACTTATAATCTCTGCTACTCACAAGCTGAGGTAGGAAGATCACTTGAGACTAGGGTTTGAGGTTACCCTAAACTAGGCTGAGGCCACAGCACTCTGGCCTGGGCAACAGAGTGAGACTATTTCTAAATAAATAATCAAATTGTGATTATTAGAAGTGTTAAAACTGGTGGATTTTATAGACTTATTTTCTTTTTAGCCATGTAATTAAAGTATCTCAATAATTTATTAGGTTTTTAGTAGTCTTTTTCTAGATATATAATCATATTATCGGAAAATAAAATATTTTATTTATTAATATAAAATTTACTGCTGGATTTTAGTAAATTATTTTATACCTTTAATTTCTTACTAGAAGCTTTGTTTTCCATTTAAAAGTAATGGTTCTAGATTTATCAAAAAGATTTTATTAGTTTGCTGTAACAAACTCCCACAAATTTGG
Source organism: Galago senegalensis (assembly GCA_963575145.1). Lineage (NCBI taxonomy): Eukaryota > Metazoa > Chordata > Mammalia > Primates > Galagidae > Galago > Galago senegalensis. Next base: position 32,292 of record CAUYTI010103601.1, on the reverse strand, counting down.
TGGATTAAAATGAAATCAATTTATGATCTCACATATATGAAGGTCAAAAGTCTGAAATGGGTCTTGGTGGGCTCAAGTCCAGGTGTCCTCAGTTCTTCATTCCTTTATGAGATTCTAGGGGGGAAATCGCATGCATGTGCTTTCCAGCTTCTAGAAACAGCCACATCCCTTGGCTTTGGGCCCCTTTAATCTTCGAAGCAAACAATGGCCAAGTCTTGTCAAGATGCCATTTCTCATCCTGCCCTCCTGCCTCCCCTCCCTCTTCTCCATTAAGTGCCCATGTCATTATCTTTGTATCCTACCTGGATAGGCAGGTGGATAAATGCTCCTTGTCTTTAGGTCATCTGATCAGCAACCTTAATTCCATCTGCAACATTAACTCCCCCTTGCATCTAACATAACGTATATACTAGTTCTGCAGATTAGGGCTTCTTTGGGGAGCCAGTATTCTGCCTCTTACAGCTTTCTTATATCTACTGATAAAAATCATGCGATCTTTCTTCTTTGATCTAGTGTGATAAATTATGGTGGTAGATTTTTCAGTAATAAGCCACCCTCTCCTTCTTAGAATAAATCCTGCTGGGAAGTAGTGTAGTATTCTCTTTTTAATTCTACACAATTCACTCTGGTTGAGAAAGGCATCATGAGAGCAACTTGTTTCCACTTAGAAGGATGCACTCATCAGTCCTTCCCCTAAACAGCCTGCCATTCCAACCTCCTGAGCTTCACTCAGGTCTGGCCTGGGTTTTCTCTGCTGTTACTTGCCACCCCACCACCACCCCCATAAGCCTTCTGCACGGACAGGCATTACTGGGAGTTGCCAGTGCCCAGGAGGCCATCCTGGACCATGTCTTAAAAATATTTAAAGAAAATAAAACATTGTTTTGTGAAAAAAAAAAAATTCTACACAATTCAGTTTGCTGATATTTTATATAGAATTTTTAGCCTTATAAAAAGTTAATCTATATTTCTGGTCTGATGTTTTTAAGAGTTATGGTTGCATCATCAAATGTAAAGAAGGTTTTGACTTTTTCTCTACTTTAAAATAGCTCATAAAAGAGACATTGTCTTTAAGGGAAATAAAACTCAGGATGTGCAACTCTGATAGCAGAGCCAATTTTGGTCATTTATATTCATATGGAAAACTTTCTATTTCCTGAAATATAAAATTTATTCCAATAAAGTTGGCCTTCATATTCTAATTTAATGCTTCTAATTGGTTTAGTTTTGTTTTTCTCATATATAACGTCATACTTTTTTCTCCTTTTCTACATAATGTATTTGACTTTCGTTTTTACTAATGTCTTAATTGAATTCTTAACTCAGTTATTTTCTGTCTTTTTTCCACAGTAAAATTATATATGGTCTTTTTTTGCATTTAGCTATATCTGAAAGGTTTTAATTTGAAGTGTTCTTTTTTGTTAATGTCCAGATAATGAATAATTTTATGTTGATTTCTTCTCTAGCTCAGGTCTTATTGGAGTTTGTCAGTCCCAAGTTAATTTTGATTTTTAATGAAATTATAATGTGGGCAAAGACAATATTGTTTTAATTTTTTCAGAATTTATGGACGTTTCCTCGTATTAAGTATATATTATACTATGTATGTTATTATTCCTTGAATGTGTATACTCCCCAAAGCAATCTACAAATTTAATGCAATCCTCATTGCAATACCAATGGCATACTTTGAAGATCTTGAACAAATAGTTCTACATTTAGTTTGGAACCAAAAAAAACCCCAAATAGCCAATACAATTCTATGAAATGACAACAAATTTGGAGACATCACTATACCAGACTTCAGTTTATACTTTAAGTCTCTAGTGATCAGAACAGGATGGTATTAGCATAAAAATAAAGACAGATCTGTGGAGTAGAACAGATGACCTAAAGATGAAACTGCCCCATATCACCATCTGATTTTTTTTTTTTTTTTTTTTTTGCAGTTTTTGGCCAGGGCCAGGTTTGAACCTGCCGCCTTCAGTATATGGGGCTGGCATCCTACTCTTTTGAGCCACAGACACCACCCTCACCATCTGATATTTGATAAAGCTAACAAAAGCATACACTGGGGAAAAGAATCCCTATTTAATAAATGGTGCTGGGAGAATTGGTTAACCACATGTGTTAAGTACTTCTCAATACTTAGAAAAATTAACTCGCTATAGATAAAATATATAAATCTAAGACACAAAATTATAAATACCCTAACAGAGAGTGTGGTGGAAACTCTTAATCTTTTTAGCCTAGGAAAAGAATTTATGAAGAAGACCCAATTGACAAACACAACAAAAATAAATATAAATAAATAGGAGCTGGTCAAGTTAAAATGTTTCTGCACAGCTAAAGACACAATCAACAAAGCAAAGTGAAAACATAATCCCACTGAGAATGGCCCACATCACAAGGTCCCAAAGCAACAGATGCTGGTGTGGGTGCAGAAAGAAGTGGACATTCATGTGCTGTTGGTGGGACTATAAACTAGTCCAGCCTTCACAGAGAGAACAGAGATTCCTCAGGGAACTACAGTAGACCTTCCATTTCATCCTGCAGTCCCATTACTAGGCATCTGTCTGAAAGAAAAAAGGTCATTTCACCATAAAGATATTTGCACTCACATGTTTATAGCAGCACAATTCACATTCACAAAGATGTGGAAACAACCTGTGTCCTTCAGCACATGGGTGGATTAAGAAACTGTGGCATATGTACACCATGGTTTACTATTCAGCCATTGAAAAAAAAAAAAAATAGAGATTTTGTATCTTTTGTAACAGCCAGGAAGGATTTAGAGAAACTTTTCCTAAGAATGGACAAACAATCATCACATATATTCAATATGAAATTGAAACTAGTAGATTAACATCAGGCCCGCATGAGAAATTAAATTCAAGTGGGAGAAAGGGGTTCTATAAGTCCCACCAAACGAGTGCAATGCACAGGTGCCTGGCACACTCCCGGGTGACAGGCACAGCCACAGCTCAGACTTTAACTTTAAAAATGCAAACAATGTCACCTGTCACCTGTCTCAAGTTAACAGTATTATATAAATTATTCAGGACATTGTATGGCAAAATTAAGCTTTGTCAGTTTTATGTTTTTAAGTCTCACATATCTGTGTTTATTAATTAATTATCAATATAAAATCAGCAAGGGTGGCACCTGTGGCTCAAAAGGGTAGGGTGCCGATCCCATATGCTGGAGGTGGCAAGTTCAAACCCAGCCCCAGCCAAAAAAAAAAAATATATATATATATATATATATATATATAAAATCAGCAAGAAATATATTAATATTTTCACTGATTTGTATCAAGTTTTATATATGTTTTATCATATATTTCTTTTTTTAAGGATTTTTCTAAATATTTTGTCCCTATGTTGTTTGCGATATGAAGACTTATTCCTACATCACCTGGGAGGGGAGTATCCTTATTTTAACTTAACGTCCTTCCTTTGTCTCATTTGCCTTTGGATGTGAATTCCACTTTATGTCATTATCACTGTTCCTGCTTTCCATGTACTATATTACATTTGCCTGATATTCACCTTTTCTCATTTTATCCTCAACTAATTTTCCTATGTTTTCACTATGTTTCTTGTTAACTACAAATTGAACTTTGTGTTTTAAACTAAATCTGACCTTCTTAGACTTTGACAGAGAAATTTAGTCTATTACCATCATCTACTAATCAGCATGTAAGATTTTATTTCTTCCAACACATTTTATGTTCACTATCTGTTTTGCTTCTCCTTATTACCTCATTTCTCTTCTTTTTATTTACTTTGCCAACTTGGTCAAGTATCTCTTTATTTTTTTCTAGTAAATCCTGTCTATTAACTTGGAAGTTTTACTCTACTTCCCCAATTTTCTCATCTCTACATTCCCATCCTGAAGAGTCATAATTAAGTATATTCTTATTATATCAGAATTAAATAATGAAATAATTATATCTACATCATTTCACCTAGTTATTTTATTAAAACTTTCTAAAAGAAGTTCAGAACCTTTTCTTCTCTCCCTTCCCATTCACTAGAAAGTTTTTGCAAAGATAGTTCAGAATTTTTACTACTAGGCTGTATTTAAGCTTTCACTTCTACTATAACTTTTCTCTTGCAAGAACCTTATCATTTGTTCTATAAATTCCTTTTCATAGTATCATCATACACTTAGATTCAGTTATATATACTTCAAGAACAACTGTTACCCTTTCAATGCACACTGTTTGAATAAGCCATACTTTTTATTACAAGACATTTATTAAAAATATATGTATATAATGCATATGACATATACAAAACAATGTAATTAACCACATGTGTATTTACCTGGATGAGTATCAATATTAACAATACTCTTGAAAATGATTGTATCTTTCCTCCCTGATCAGATCCCTCTGATCCTTTCTTCAGAAAAACTCTACATCTTGAATTAGTCTATAGATTTTCCAAATATCTATGTGGCCCTTACACATTCTTTAGTTTTGAGGGTGTTTTTCCCTTATAGAAATGGTATATAGATTTCTGCAATTTTATCTTATTGCCTAATAATATATTTGTGAAGTTTTTTATTCCAATGTGTATTATCCTGGTTTATTCTATCATATGTTTACATAAAAATAGGCAATAACAGCCTGTTCAGTAAGGTGATATTCAGGCAGAAATATAAATGAAATGAGAAGAATTCATGCACATATCCAAGGAAAGATAATTTCAGGCAAAAGAAATGGTATAAAGTCCCCAAGATAGGAATAGACTGGAAGGGTTTCAAGAACAAGATAAGTGTCAGTATGGATGGAACTCAGAGGAGAGGATAAGAGGGACTGCCCATGCAAGAGGATGTTGGCCTTTTAAATTTGATGAAGTATTTGACATTCACTCTAAGTGGGGTCAGAAGTTACTGAGAGTATTGAGCAAGTAGTGACATAATCTGATTGAAGTTTTTAAAGGTTCACTCAGCTCTGTAGAGAATAGACTATAGAAGAGGGAAAGCTGGGAAGCAGCCAGCACTTGTTGCAGTAGTCCACCTGTGATGCTGGTGACTGAAATCTGGTGGAAGCAGTGGACGTGAGGAGGAGGGATGGAATTTGAGATATATTTTCATGGTAGGCACAAGGATTTGCTGTGATGAGTTGGACATGATGTAAGAGAATAAGTGAGATATCAGTAATGACTCTATAAAGCAGGCGTGAAAGTGGAGGTTGCACTACACTTTGTAGGTTGTAAAACCAGAGGTGAAGTTACTTAGGGCCTGTTGTAACCCCTAAGGCTCTGGTCTCAGTCACCATAGGAAGGAACCAGGTGTGACATGGATTAGAAGTACAAGCTTGCGGGAGGTGGGCTAACCTTAAGTGCAGGGTAGCCCAGAGTCCCCTCCACAACAGGTGTGGAGAGTAAAGGTAATGACATACACAACAGGTATGGAGAGTTAAGGTGATTACATATGAGGGCTGCATGCGTAAGGATTGCCACATGCTCTTTCCTCACATGCTCTTCCTTCCCCACAACCCCCATGAAGAAGTACTAAGCATCAATGTTTAACACATGCTTACTAGTGAGTGACTGATCTTATCTCATTCCAGAACACTGAGTTACTTGGGGGATTGCCCCTAAGTCACAAAACGTCTCTAGGCTTGCCAGGGGACTGTCCTGTTCTCAGCGTTTCCTTTTAATGTGATAAGAATCAGTAACTGTCCTGTGCAAGCATGGTGACCATTCCTCTACAAGGGCCAGTCCATCAAAGTTCTGTTCTAAACACATTAAGTTTGTATAGACAGTTGGATAGTTGAATCTAGAGTTCCTAGGAAAAGCCAGGACTGTAATTAGAAAGTTGATGGTCTTTCATTTCTAAATTATGTTAGAGAATAGGACTCGATGCAAACACCTATACCTCTTCTCCAGAATTCCACTAAATAAAAATGCAGCCCAAGCCTGAAACTCTAGGCTGATCATGTTAGTGACTTAAAAGTGTTTTGGCTTTAAAGTCTCCAAGACCTTGGAGAGGTCCATGACCACTGGACCAAGATGCCAAGGCCAACGTGAAGAGTTGTCATCTTCTCTGCTCTTCTTTTTTCAAGTCTATGAATGAAGTTAGTAACACTTCCCTTTCACAATTATTGAGAGGCTAAATGATACATATATATATAGATATATATATAGATATATATATATACACACACACATATATATGTAATTCCTAGCATATAGAAGATATTCCATAAAAGTTACTTCCCTTCCCTTTGTGTCTCCTTCATTCCTCAGAAATTCTATTTTATCTCTTTATAAATATTGAATAATTTTTGTTTACTGGCTCTGGCAGTTTTTTCCCTGTTACTTAAAGTTGTAGCTCAACTTCTTGAGGTTGTATAGAACATATATAATCCATTTTCTTTATGATAGTACCACAAGCTCAGAAATCACAATGACAGATGCTACTTACAGAAACTAAGTAGGTAACCTAACTGGCTAAGAAAACTGATCATTGGCCTATTCCCAGCTTTGGGGCAGGACCAGGCAGATTGGAGTACTCATCTACCATCCAAAGCAATTGCTGCAACTCAAGTTTAACAGATTTTGGCCACCTAAATAGTTCATGGATTTTCTCATAGTTATAATCAGTGATGTCTGAGCCAAACAAAACATGCCTGTGGTCAGGTAGTAGAGCTAGAAGTTTATAAGCTCTGCCTAGGTAACTGCAAACCATCATCAAGCCTACTTTAGTTAATAGCACAGTCACTTCCTACTGATGAGCAGGCCCCGCCTGGACAGCAGGTTGGAGTTGATCCAACCTACTCTCAGATCACCAGGACTCTCTGTAATTCACCCCAAAGAATCTGGGGACCAGGAGCAACCCAGATAAGCATCCTGGTCTTCTTCAATCATTTCTCAGGAGAAGATTCTACTCCTCTTTCTATGAGACTTTTTTTCCCCATAACATATCACAGTCCATCAAAGTAGAAATTCTAGAACTACAGTTTTGGTCTGACTACCACAGGGCATAGATTTTCTCCTTCTTTAAGTTAGAAAAAGGATTCTTAACTTTGGGGTCCTTCAATCCTTTGATAGTTCGTGGATTGATTCCAAAGGATCAATGAACCCACAGAAATTACACAAACAATTTTGTGGGGTTTGCATATATATAAATGCATGTCTTTTAACACATTCTTTAAAAATATATAAACTAGAAGAATCAATAAGCACTATAGATGATGTTTAGTTTTACATAATCTGTAGCATTAGCTTTTGGAAGCCTGTTCTGTCAGAATATTGACCAATGTGTGTACTGAAATACAAGTTAAAACCACAATGAGATGTCATCTTACCCCAGTCAGAATGACGTTTTCTATAAAGAAAAAAATAACAGGTGTTGGTATGGATGTGGTGAAAGGGAACACTTAGACACTGTCAATGGGAATGTAAATTAGTACAACCTCAGTGAAGATCAGTATGGAAATTTCTCAAAGAACTAAAAGCAGACCTACTATTTGATCTTGCAGTCCCCCCGCTGGGTGTAGCTACCCAGAAGAAAATAAATCATTACATCAAAAAGATATCTGCACTTATGTTTATTACAGCTCAGTTCACAATTACAAAGATATGGAATCAGCCTACATACCCATCAACACATATAGCATGGAGCACTACACAGTGATAGAAGAGGAATGAGATAATGTCTTTTGAAGCAACTTGAATAGAAGAGCTGGAGGCCATTATCCTAAGCAAAGTAACCCATAACAAAAAAAATAAATGCCACATGGTCTCACTTGTAAGTGGGAGCTAACCCATGGCCACACAGGACACAGAGTGTGCAGTAATGGACACTAGAGTCTCAAAATGGGGGAGAAAAAAAGGGGGTGAGGGAAAAATATCAGTGGGCACAAGGTAACCTGTTTAGGTGACCAGTACACCAAAAGCCCAAACTCCACCACTACGCAGTATATGTGGAATTCAACTTATATCCCCTACATTTATTAAAATGGAAGGAAAAGGGACTTTAGCTCCTTCATGTTTACCTGGATAGAGCTGGAACATATTCTACTTAGCAAAGTATCTCAAGAATGGAAGAAAAAGTATCCAGTGTACTCAGCCCTACTATGAAACTAGTTTATAGCTTTCACACAAAAGCTGTAGCCCAGTTATAGCCCAAGAGTATGGAGATGGGGGAGAGGGAGGGGAGGAGAGGGGGGAGGATGGGTGGTGGGAGGGTGATTGACAGGACCACACCTATGGTCTATCTTACAAAGGTACATGTGAATCTTTCTAAATGTAGAGTATAAATGTCTTAACACAATAACTAAGAAAATGCCATGAAAACTATGTTAACCAGTTTGGTGAAAATATTTTAAATTGTATATAAAACCAGCACACTATACCCCATGACTGCATTAATGTACACAGCTATGATTTAATAAAAAAAATGGAACAGAAAGGGAAAGAAAAAAATAAAGGTTAGAAACAAATGAAAAAGAATATTGAGCAATACTGATCTTCACCTCTACTAAAGCTCTCAGGCATCTCATGGCTGTCTTCTCCTACAAAGTCCCATAGCCCCCTGCTAAACACAGGGAAGATTACCCACCATCCACCAACCCAGTGAATGGTGATGTAATTAATTATTTAATCCAAGTCTAACATATTTTTATCTATTTTATTTCATTTTATTAGATTGTTGCTAAAATCTACAATGTTATGACTATAATGCGTAAGAAAAATAATATTCTGCTGGGAGTCTTAGTTCATATATATTTATACTCTTTTCTTTTCTATAGGTCGCAAGTTTAAAAAGTTCAATAAAGTCAGAGTTATGAGATCACTAGATGCTGTTGCTCTCCAACAGCCAGTGGGCCTTGCCAGTGAAAGTCAAGCCCTGACCCAGAGGATCACTTTCTCGCCAAATCAAGAATTACAGTTGATCCCAACACTGATCAACCTATTAATGAGCATTGAGCCGGACGTGATCTATGCAGGACATGACAACACAAAGCCAGACACTTCCAGTTCTTTGCTGACAAGTCTTAATCAACTAGGCGAGAGGCAACTTCTTTCAGTAGTCAAGTGGTCTAAGTCATTGCCAGGTAATAATAATTTATATATAACAGCATGTAATAAAAATGTACCATTTTTTTTTGTTGTAGTAGATTGTTAAATAAAACTCTGTGCAATAAATTAACTAAAATTTGATATATATCTATATTACAATAGCATGTTAGCATATGCTGTAGCAGGTCAAAATATTTGTCTAGGACCCTAATATGTGCTATGGAAATATAAAAGAAGTCGAGGACACAGCGAACCTTACTGATGAATCACGAATTCCATATGGTGTCATCAGTTAAGAAGCAGCGTGAGTTATGTGTTCACCCAGAGATACCAGGGTAGCTCAGAGAAAGAGAAGTTGATAATTTAAAAAAATGTCTAATTCAGTCTAAACCCCACTTTAACCAACTTCAATTGGTTGAAAATAAAACTAAATGTATCAACTCACATAACAAACCAAAACGGTATTCAGGGTACAGTGAGGCGACACAAAAGTCAGTTGAGAAAATAAAATTTCTAAACATATATAAATAATTTGGACATAGAGAGATGAACTTCCAGTTACTATTTACCCTAATTTGTTATCTAAACAAAGGGGAAAAAACTTGGATTTTATCATCATGAAAGGATGTAGTTTACTTTATCAACTATTTTTGCTCAGCAGAGTTCTGTCAGAGCCAAGTGGTTGAAAGAATTACAAGGTTGAAATTCTCACTTGGTTAATTAAATCTTAGACTCCACAGCCAGGAGAATATATGTGTAGCCATTGCTTGTGGAGGTGTTAATGCCATGATTAGAAATGTAACTTTTTAAAAGAAATTGCATTCTCTTCACACAAATAAAATCTTTATACTGCTTTGGAACAATTTATTTTTCCAATATTTGATCAGGAATTAAACATATTGTATTCTTTTAGTCTCCAAGAAAATTCAATAGCTTTTCTAATAAAAAGAATTTCTTCCCAATTTGCCTTAATATGTTTCTCTGTTATTAAATCTACCTGAAAGTTTTGGAATACAATAGATGAATCATTATTGAAGATTCAGTTACATGAAATAGAAAAAGAAATAGATTCCTTTTTGTTGAATCTTCTTAAAAATATACATTGTACAAAGTTAATAAATTTCAGTATGCTAGGGAAATGAAGTAATTTTATAGGAAAATAAAAATGCTTAGGTTTTTATTAACTTCATTCATACTGAAAGGCCTTGGATGGTATTATTTTTTTTCTCAAAAATCCTGAATGTCTAAAACTTACTGTAAAGTAGTTATTTGGTAGATCTTTGTTAAATATAAATATCATTATTTAAAATTATGAGTGTTTAAACATGTGTTTAATTTTGTTAATTTTTCTCTTATTTAGAAAGGATACTTTCTTTGATTTTTGTTGATACAGTTCATATTCCCTTTGTTTGCATTTGGAGGTTATTTACTGTTTAAAAATATTCTCACTTAGCTAACAAAATTAAAAAATAACAAGTTACTACTTTAAAAGATAATTTATTTACTTTTAATAAAAGGTAAATGAAATTTCTAAGTTGAAGCAATGACCTATTGGGATTTTTGACCCCACACAAACACGAAAAAGAATGAGAGGAAATTTTTACATTGAACTTGGTGGCAACTGTTTTAATGTAGCAAACTATAATTTACATATAGTGAATCAGGATGATGACAATGCCAGATTACTCATACTGTTTCTATCAAGTATAAATAGGGAAGCATTGAGATCATCAAAGTATTGTGTGTCTGTGGGCTTTTTAAATCATAGTTACATGGCCTACATTTTGGGAGCAGGACCACTGAAGGGATGATGAAAACAGTCAGTGAACTGGAGTGGCCGCATTCGCTTCTGAGAAGGACTCACAGGACCACTTGTTACACAGTCATCTAGGGTCATTAGCTAACTAAAACTCATTTCAGTTGACCTGAAATAAGTTTACCATTTTTATTCATTGATTTTCTCAATAAATATCTATTGCATACCTGCTGTCTGTAAAACCTAACAATTAAACAGTGGGTTTAGAAAGAAAGGGGAGCCACAAGTCTGGACTCATGCTATTAATCCACTCTGGTGCAGCACATCTAGCCTATGGTCATCACTTTGCATGTCCAAGAAGTTTATTTTATTCTTTCCCTCATGGGTAGCAAGACTAATAAGTCTGTGGAAGATGGACTTTTGTTAAATGAGTCTTACTAATAGCCAGAATGTCAGTTTGCTCATTTATTGTGCAAAATTATAGAGATGTGTGTGTGTGTGCGTATACGTGTCTATATATGTCTATGTATATAAGTATACACACAGGTGTAGACATACACACATGCTAGTAGGAAAACATGTTGATAGATCAGATAATTCTTTGAAAATACGAAACAGTGTTTGGGGATGTCCTTTAGAGCAGATGCAGAGTGATCATCACAGCAAAGGTGACAGTCCCCGGGCGGGTATCTGCAGGTGCCCAGAGGATTCTTGTGGCCTCACTGGGGCTTCCTCATGTCTTATTTTTCTCTTCTCTTCTATTATCTTGGGCTTATTACAATAATTGCATCTTATCTTACATCTCCCCAGTAATACTGCAGATAGAGCATTTTCCTTAATAGAGACTTGTAAGATGCACCAGCCTCCAAACCATCTCTTTGGATGGGGTGCCTATGACATTTAGTATCTATAGGTGAATGATTTTATATTGACTGTTGTCTATAGCTTCAGAGGTAGTATTTTCTTATTTTAATCATAGAGCCACACATATTTGAAAATTTTGTTAAATGAACAAGACATGTTCCCTCTATTAAGGAATTTTCAATCCAGTGGGAGAGAGAAGAACACAACTACAGCACTCTGTGGAGGTGACATAAAATACAGGTATAAAGAGAGTGGGGACAGAAGAACACTTTTGGCTTAAGGATCTAGAGAAGGCATTAGAGGAAGGGCGTCAGTTAAACTGAACCTTGAAGGAGAAGTAAGAGTTTGATAAATCATGATAAGAAAAGAAAACATTCCAGATAGAAGGAAGAACGTGGCTAAAATGAGAAATGCACCAAGTCTGTTAGTGAATCCCAGCGTGAGACAGTGGTTCCCAGTCTTTTCAAGTTGAGGGTTGTTCAGTAATGTGAAGACAGTTGTCATACACTCACAGCACAGGACTAAAGCTGCTATTGAGAAAGCATGTTACACGTGTGGTTCCTCAGACATACATAGTGCAGTGGGTGCTGGCCATGGGGGTCTTCACCCAAATGTTAGGAAACCACTGACATGTTTATATCTCAAAGAGTAAGTAAAGAAGTGTGAGTTGTGGGCTGATCAAGGAAGGTCTTAAAAGTCAAGGTACATTTCAGAAATTTCATTAATAAGTACTGATCATTTAATTAATAAGTGCTGATTCTCAATTCAGTTTCACCTTTAAATAGTTTCCATCCTGTCAGTACATGGGAGCAGAGTTGCAGTAACAGAGGGAAACACTTTCTTTTTATAAATTTTTCCTTGATAATTAACATACTGAGAAAGCTGTCCAGGTCAGTACTTTGACACTGTTAAGCCTTGGAGTTTTGAGTACTTGCCCTATTTCTTAATTTCAGTTAGCTAAGTACATGCAAATATTAGTGTCACCAGACTGGATAGGACTTTGCCTAATTTTCTGGCTTTGTAGCATGCCAAGATGACTTTTGAGTCAGTCACAGTCATTGTATCTGTGACAAAGATCTTTTTCTTCCCAAATCAAAAGAGTGAGTCAAATTATTGCCCCCTCCAAAATAAAAAAAAAAAAACTGATGAAAATAGCCTTCTAGGAGTAAAGATGGGCCTTAATAATGCTTTTGTGGAAATATTTTCAAAAACTATTTTTCTAAGGAACACCCTTTCCCACTGAAATACCTTTCTAATGTCAACAAAATTTTTGAGTTGTCAAATCACACGAATATTTTCAGCTTTTCACATGTTTCACATGTCTCTGGGACTTTGGGCAGAGCGATCATTTCAGGATGACACTCTCACTTTGGCATAGTCACTGCCCTTCTGGGTAGACGCGTTTCTCTCAACCTACACATTTTCTGACTCGTTTATGGATTTGCTCCTCCACCACGTGGTGATTTGGCATGTCCTGGTTTCTATTCCTTCACCATGCTGAGGAGTACATTCACTGTCTTATTGTTAATATCACTGTCCTCCTAGGACTCCTCAAAACATGGTGTCTGCCCAGACCCTCTCCTGAACTAAGGGACAACACATTTCAACTGCTTATTACACCTCTCACAGGCTGGACTTCCAACTCAACGCGACCATAACCCTAAAACCTCACCTAGAATCTTTAGCACCACCCTTGGCTCAGTTTCTCTTTCACACCTGGTCCAGTTAGCTGTCAAATTCTGCCAGCTCCACCTATTAAACTTCAGCGTTCATTATCCACCTGCTTCTGTTCCTACTGTCCCGACTTAGGTTGGTCCTCACATGTGTGTTGTGGCCTCCTAATTCTATTACCGCCAGTTTCCCACAGCCTCTGTTCTGCTCCCCAAATCACCATTCTAAAATAATCATAATCAATCTCAGTTTTTCCTTTTTCCTTCAGAGCGAAGTCCAAACTCCTAAGCCTTGTTATCCAAGGCCTTTCTGGGATCTGACTCCTGAATTTGCAATGTCATCTCCCATCATTCCTTTTCAAGCAGCTCCCAGGTTTAGTTCCCAAAATGCTGTCTGCTCAATTTCTTGTCTCTCTCTCTCTCTTTTTTTTTGCCTATATTGTTTTCCCTGCCTGGAGGCTCTTCTCTTCTCCCACATGTTGCCAGGGCTTGCCCCTGACTTAGCCTTCGGGGAAGATCTGAAGATCCCTTGTCCCTTTTCCTGGGAGATCTCTCTGAGCCTTCTCAGACGGGCTAAGAAACACATTCCTCTCCACGTCCCCCTTGCGCTGGCCAGCCGTGGCTCTGTCTCCCTGAGTTATGATTATGTTCTACTTTTCTATCTGTCTCATCAGACTCTAAGTGGGAAAGGCAGAAACAGCGTCGTTCTAACTCTTAGACTTAGCTGTGAGCATAGTGCTCCTCCCAAATGGTTGCTTAAGGAATATTTATGGATTAAATTACAAAAAAGGAACTGTACAACTTTAAATGGTTGGACATTAAGTTCTTATTGACCATAAGTTTTCAGATGTATGTTAGGGTCACACTCACTGTGGAAGGATCTTTGAGGACCTCAGTGCTCCTACTTCTGAATGAAAGTTTCTATTTTGTGTCAAAAGGTGCTGCAATATTAACTCTCTGCCATTGTTGTGGATTAGCTGTTTTTATTGCCTATTTTTTATGGAATCACAACTTCTGTATTTTACCAGGACTCTGGAAGGAAGATCCTAGAACTGAGAACTGAGTCAGTGGTACAGGCTTTACTATGTACTTTCTTTTAATTTTTTTTAATTATTAGGAATTGGACACCTTGTAACAGGGCTTTTGTCAGGCATTATCAGGTCAAGTCACTTAAAAGGAAAGAGTGTGTTTTCTTTTAACACTGGTTAAACACAATTAGAGGTCATCCATCACTTCTCTATGTGAAGGTTTTCATTTTGATCATCATCTCAAATGTCCTAAGTTTACCTGATCATTATCATCGTTGGGAATTTGAGCTCAGTGTTCCCATCTTTGTTTCAGTATAAAGTAATGAATGATATTACAGTTAATGGAGAAAAAATTGAACTTCTTTACCAGGCGTGTTCAAGTCAGTTTAACATTGTGCATTTAACAGAGATTAGCCCTGTAAAAGGTAAAGTAAATAAAAGTTATTTGTCTGGGTTCTAGTCCTTTCTATTAAATGCAAATACACCTTCTGCTATAAATGTTGGTAACTGGATGAGTTTTCATTTATTATGTTGTCCTTATATTGTAATATGATACAAATGATCCTTTGTTTCTAGTCATTAATAACCTTGGAATGCAAAACCAAAGATAGCAGCAAAGGACAGAAACAAAATATAAGAGTGAGATAAAGTGAAAATGTAAATCTAAATGTGGTAAAATCTGAAAGTGAAAAAATATAGCCCAGGTGAGTCAAATGTTTAAGCATCCCGAAATTCTTTAGAACATTATAAAATTAACCAAGAAAGATAAAGTAATAAATATATTCCTGAAGGCTACAGTGAACAACCTGTTAATGTTTAGTACATTTGATTAATAAAACCAAGTTTTCTGTGAGCCTGTCATTCATATTACAGGAAATAATTTCTTCAATATAACAACACGTATGAAATATATATTCTGGAAAATATAGAGTCTAGGAGGAACACTTAACCTGTCTTTTGAATTTTATTGCCATTAGTAACATTTATGTTTTAGTTATATAATTTCTATAATATAAAAAAATGCTTTCTGACATTTATATTTGCTCTCCTTTGTTTTAATATTAGGTGCTTCCCATCAGACTGACGTGTGGCTTTCATGTAGCCATTGCTCCAGTGAGCAGTTCTGTTACAGGGTCCAGTGGTAGACTATTAATAACATTGGCAGAGTGCTCTGTAATGTGTATAATTATCTAGTTGAGTCTTCTAGAAACTCATTGAATTAGTTATCACTGTCTTTGTGATTTTACCTGTAAAGAAATTTAGATTTAGTCATATTAAATGTTTTTCCCTAAATGGTAAAGTCAGGACTGGAACTTGGACCTTTTCTCTCAAACTCCTTCTAATTTATTAAGAAAGATCGGCAATTGGAAAGTTTTATATGTACTGCCCAAATCCTACTTTTCAGAAGTCAAGAAAATTAATTGCTCTTTTATCAAATGATTTTAAATTTCATCAAAGAATTATTCATTTATTTTCACAAAGCCAATTATTCGATTTACAAGAAGCAGTTATATATTCGATTTATTATGTGAGGATTCATAATTTTTTCAAAGAGTTAGTGTAGACATTTATTTGAAGATGCATTTAAGTCATATGAAAATTTTTTTTAATTATGAAAATTGCATACCAAAAATTATTTGGCTGGTTATTTAGAGTTATTCTTTACCCGAGTAAATTAGGATTCTTGGATGCAAGCAATAAAAGACAACTATGTTAATTATAAAAACAAACCATAACATCCTTTGGCTATCAAAAACAAAAGAAAAAGAATTTGCCGGAAGGACTCTAGGGATTCACTGAATAAAAGCTGCAATGAGCTTAGAAAATGGGCGGAAACTAAGGGGTCCCTGAAGGGCCAATAAACAAACAAACCTCAGAGTCCACCCTGGGATCCCGTTATCACTGGGCACCACCTCCCTCAAGAATAAATAACCATATCTTTGTCTGTGCTTTACTATTTTCTGATTTGAATCCCTGGTGGTGTGTGTTCCCGAGCCCAAACCTAGGCCTCAAGCCCAAGAAGGAAAGGTTTTCTTGGTGGGGACCTGGGGAGGTGGGGAAAATAAACGGATGGGGAAGGGGACTATCCACACAGGGAAAGAAACGGAGGGAGGAAGGGGGAGGCAGGAGGGACTCTGAAGAACACCCTTCTCCAAAAAAGCAAAAGAGCAGGTAAATGGTCGCTGTGGCGTCGCTCATTATGGCTACACACTGTGGGGTTAAAGGCTCTGAGATAAGGACGACGTTCTGTTCACTGTCCACACGAAGCGGGACCATCCGTGTGAATGGAGAGGGCCTCCTCCCTTTCTGCCACTACCTGAGATGATTAATGTGGCCAGAAAATAAATCCCTGCTGTCCTCAGTGCCCCATGAATTAAGTTTTGCTTTGGTTTTACTCTTGAAATAGATTATTTGTAAGCAGAGTTCACTAGATTTCTGGTGAAAACAGATGTTTTGTAAATAGTTATGGAAAATGATTCGTTCCCACAAAACACCATTTTTCTCTGTGCCTCTAGTAAAGGTTCCATCTGCTTTCATTGTTTCCACTACACTCAGAAACAAGTGACTTCCACGTATGTGTTTCTATCCCCGGAATCTCCCATACTTCTACTTCAGGTGTCCCACTGCTTCTGGTATTCCCGGGGCTCCCAAATCATGTACAGAACTTACTGCTTCCTCCTTATCCATTTCTCCCTTACCTCGGCTTCTGCTGCTCAAGCAAACAGATTGACAAACGAGTTTGACTCCTTCCTCTCCCCACCCACACACGCCCAGCTGACCAGCCTCTGCCGCTCTCCATCCCGGTGTGTCCACCACTTCAGGCCGTTCTCTGGCACCTGGCCTTCTGCAGTAGCTCCCCGTTCTTCTCCCTAATTCCAGATTTATCCTCTTGAACCCTCTTCATAGACACCAGGCGTCTGTCTGCGGCCCGGCCATTGCTCCTTATTACCAGACCTTCCACTGTCTGGCTTTAAACACATCTTTGCCTCTCCCTCATTGAAGATCTTCAGTGCTGAGCTGGAGATCTTTCCCCCCAAATTAGTAAAAAATGGAGAGTAGATCTGTGATGTCTAAGCCAAGATTCACTGGCCCTTTCCCTGCCGTCCTCCATCTGCCAATGCCAGAATGTGGCCTAACAGAGCAGGACGGGCCAAAGTACACACACACACACACACACACACTCCCCAAACCTCTGAAGCCGCATGGACATTGAAAACAAGCTTGGATTAAGGTTTGAGAACAAAAGTGACCCGAAAACTGTGGGATCTACCTAAGACATAATTAAGGGTGGTTAAGGGAAAATTAGATAGATACAGCACAGTTGAAAGCAGTGGTTATTACAGAGTAAAACCCAGTGTATGTTTAAACCCCGAGGAACTGAGATTCAGCTGACTGATTATAACCTGCCAGGCAGCATCTCTCTTCTAAAGCTTCTTCTTGCTGTGTCTCCCTCCCACCTACCTGGTGCACTCCCTCTAAGCTTCTCTGTCACCACACTCATGGGCTTGTTTCTCTTGTTGAGCTGTGAGCTTCGCGTGAGGCTCAGAGTGAGTCGTCTTCATCTTCAGAACCCCTGCGTTTTAACCCAGTGCCTTGCACACAAATGGTTCTCCTTATAAATGAGTGTTGCACAAAAGAGTGATGGACAATCGATTCGATTAGCACATTCAATATTTTTAGTATAGATTTTGTGATCATCTTCCTTTTAAATTTGTTTCACAGGTTTCCGAAACTTACACATTGATGACCAGATAACTCTCATCCAGTACTCCTGGATGAGCCTGATGGTGTTCGGGCTGGGGTGGAGGTCCTACAAGAATGCCAGCGGGCAGATGCTATATTTTGCACCTGATCTAATACTAAATGAGTAAGTAGTAACTTTTGCTATTCTTGTTTTTATCATAGGTGTATGTGTAGGTTAACTTTGAAATTTACATTTCAATAGATGATCACAGACTTAGCATCCTAAATAATAAAATTCTCCCGAATGGCTTCTCAGAAGTACCTAAAAATACCTGTTGTGACCAAATATGTCAATTTCCTTTATTATATTTAAATAGCTTAATTAATGAATGAATGTTTATTAATTAGCTTTAATTAATAAAACTGTATTATTTTATCAGTAATTTGATATTTGAAGCCTCTTGTTTCAATATAGTAGTTGTCACAAACATAATTTTTTAAACTTCAAAAATGTATCAAGACAAATATGGAAAGATTAAAATTAAATATTTATCAGATTTCAATTTCATACATTGGTACTATTGTCTATAATGAAATAAATGAGAAAAATTTTTGCTTGAAAGTATTGATTTACCTTCAAAAAGCAAAAATATCTTTCTTCCCGCAAGATATATTAGACTGATAACTTATTTTAAAAATTGAAAGGTGAGAATGTCAATTTGCTTTATTATATTTAAGCAGTGGCAATTAATTTTCCACATGTAAACTTCAACTGAATAAAAATATTTTCATGGTATTATTTATACTGTTCTAATGGTGAATGCTAACTTGGAAGAATGTAACCTAATAATGTATACACATGTAAGTCTTTACAGCTTACACATAATTTTCATGTTTCATTATATTTTATCCAACAATCCTTTGAACTAGGTAAGGAATCAGCATCTTTCATTTCACAATTCAGAAAACTGAGGCTCAGAAGAATTTTATATAAGACTTTATCTTATCTCTTCTGAGTCAGAATCTAGTTTCACTATTCTTGTTAGCTTTGTTTGGCTAAAATGAACATTATAACACAACACATGGTTGAGAAAATACCTTAAATAAATTTCCTACACCTTCAGCTTTTGTGTCAGTTATTTAATGCTTGCTATGGCAGCATTCTCTTTTGTTCTTTTCTGTATCACCATATATTTTTCCAGAAAAGTAAGTTTCTATGAACTGAATCAATTCTCCCCTGTGTGTATGTTTTTACAAAAAAAATTAATAAGTAAATAAAGCATTTCGGAGCATCCATCATCTCCACATTTTCTACTCAGACAACTCTGCTCTCCTTTCTTGGTTTAGGCATTTAAGGTGTGATAATAAAAGTGAGAAATAATATTAAGGTTAGTATGTGTATTTAACATAATTTTCTAACTTTAAAATTTATTAACCTCAAACATTCAGTGTGATGTAAGAGCTTTTAGAAGATGTTAAAAATTCCAAACATTAAATCTATGTATTAAAAGTGATAGTCAGAGTCAGTGATACGCAAGGTAGTCAGCAAAGTCCATGTCCCCTGACAAATTACATAGACTGGCTGAGACACCACGGTTTTCTTTCCTGTTGCCCTTTCTTTTGTGTGTTGTGTGTGGTTCAAGACAGCGGATGAAAGAATCATCATTCTATTCGTTGTGCCTTACCATGTGGCAGATCCCACAGGAGTTCGTCAAGCTGCAAGTGAGCCAGGAGGAGTTCCTCTGTATGAAAGTCCTGCTGCTTCTTAATACAAGTGAGTGGATTCAAGTGACTTCATACAAGATATTTAGTTTCATAATTCATTAGGAAAGTCTCAAACAATAATATGATTATGTAATTATATACGTTAGAGACCTTAGATTATAAAGGAGAAATACCCAATATGTTGCCATAGTCATTAATAAAATTACTTGATTTTTTTTACCTACCATACTAAATACTATGTCATTCTAACACAGCCTAGTCAATTTCTTTTTTTATTTTGAAAAAATATGGTCTGTCTAACAAGGATACAAGTGAACTTTTCTAGAACTAGAGTATAAATGTTTTAACACAATAACTTAAGTAAATGACACAAAGTCTATGTTAATCAGTTTGATGAAAATATTTCAAATTATATATGAAAACACTACACTGTACTCCATGTTTGCATTAATGTATACAGCTATCATTTAATTAAAAAAGGAAAAAAGAAAAAATATGATATGTTATTGATTAAATGACTTTTTCGTATTCACCTAATTCAGCATTATAAACTATAGTCACATGCCACACAATGATATTTTGGTCAACAATGGGCTATATTTACCATGGTGGCCCCATAAGATTATTATAGAGCTGAAAATTTCCTATCACCTAGTGACGTTATAGCTTTAGTGACTTCACAACACAATGCATCACTCCTGTGTTTGTGTTGACTCTGGTGTGAACACGCCCACCAAGCTGCATATAAAAGTCCTATCAAAGTATAGCACATACAGTTGTATAAGCTTAACACGTGATAATGGCAACAAACAGCCGTTACTGATTTATGTATTCACTTTTTCAATCATTATTTTAGAGTGTACTACTTTAACTTAAAAAAAAAAAATGGACTATAAAACAGCCACAGGCCGGTCCTTCAGGAGGTATCCAGAAGAAGGCGTTGTCATCCTAGGAGAGGGTGGCTGTGTGTGTGTCACCGCCCCTGAAGACCTTCCTGGGGAACAGGACAGCAATACAGATGATCCCAGCCCTGTGCGGTTTAGACTAAGGAGTCTGCATCTTACTTTTTAACAAAAAATGTTTAAAAAGTAAAAGAACAAACATTAAAAATAGAAAAAGGTCTTATAGAATAGGATGTAAAGAAAGAAAATATTTCTGTAAAGCTATATGTGTTTGCATTTTAAGCTAATTGTTATTATGAAATAATTAAAGAGTTAAAAAAATTAAAGAGTCTATAAAATAAAAAAGGTACAGTAAGCTAAAGTTTAATTTATTATTCAAGAAAGAAAAGTAATTTTTATAAATATAGTGTATCCTAAATGTACGGTATGAGTAACCGCCAGACCTGCGAGATCCATTTATGGTAAGTCTTATGTTACATTTTCACTGTACCTTGACTATGTTTAGATATGTTTAGGTACACAAATACTTGCCATTGTGCTACAATTGCCTGTGCTATTCAGTACAGAAACATGTACACAGAGTTGTAGCCTAGGAGCAAACTAGCACAAGGGTGAAAACCACACACTTCTCAGAATGCATCCTCATCATGATCCAATCCAAGGCTGCAGTTAGCATTGTATTAACAGAAACAAACTGTGCTTCCCTCACAAAGAGAGTCTCTATATAAAATTCATAATTTTGTTTGGAACTACTCTTGTTATTTCAGAACAGGCTGTTTAACACATAACTATAGAGATTACTAGTAGCTTAATGCAATCACACTATACTTGTCACCCACAAACATACTCCAGTACGTTAGCAAGAAAAATTCAGGCTCCTTCCATCCAGTGGCACCACCCTTTCCTAACATCTTAGAGTCCCCACTGGATATGACTAGAAGTGAGCACTGGGTAAGAGAAGGCTTGGGGGCAAGACTTGAAACTACCATGAATCACCTCTAGTCATATTCCATGACCCACCTTAGCTGCAAGAGATGCTGGGAAATGCACCCTACCTGTATGCCCAGAAGAAAAAGGAGGTGACTTGTTATAAAAACAGCATTGGTCACCAGAATTGGACAGGCAAATAGCCCTTTTTTGTGCTCTTTTTATGCATAATCAGATTCAGCCCTCACATGTACAAACTGATGCTTCCTTAGAGTGATTTGCAAGAGAACCATGGGGACTTAAGACCTTGGGTCAACAGTGAGCCCAGGATCTTTCTGAGAAGCATCTTTGCAGGAACTTCTTTTTAGTGACACAAAGCTCAAATGGCTGGGGGTTCCACATCAAGAGGAAAGGCAGGAGAACTAAATTCTTAAAATGGAAGGCTTCCTCATTGATCTTTGCAAAAGTCAGGGACCAATACAGGCTCTAAGGAGCCATAGCTCATTCCCAACCCTCGAGAAACCCTATTTGGAGAAGGATTTACAGTCTAATTTTGTGAAAGAGCATAGTGTAGACAAAGAGTATTGGTATGGGACTGGCCAAGAAAGTCAACTGGAATAAATTTAATAATGCAGTGATTTCTGCTCTGCTTTGTTTGATGGTAATTCATCCTGTAGTCATTATGTCACAGATAGCCTTAGATCTTCCAAATTAGACTATATTCTTAACATAGCTCTGTATTTATGCTTGGGCTACATTATGCTGGGGGCCAACAACCCCCATATGTCCAGTGCAGATCAACAGGGAGGCTCTATACATTGTTATCACTCAGAAACCCAAAAGAATAGAGACTGTATTTTGACTCATACTGCCACAGTCATGACAGTCATGAGAGCAGTGGTAAAGAAAGAAAGTGAGGTACTATGACTTCTTTTTTTGTTCGTTTGCTTTTTTTTTTAGAGACAGAGTTTCACTTTGTTACCCTCTATAGAGTGCAATGGCATCACAGCTCACAGCAACCTCCAACCCCTGGGCTTAGGCAATTCTCTTGCCTCAAACTCCCGAGTAGCTGGGACTACAGGCACCCACCATAACATCTGGATATTTTTTGTTGCAGTTTGGCTGGGGCCACGTTTGAACCTGCCACCCTCGGTATATGGAGCTGGTGCCCTACCCACTGAGCCACAGGCGCTACCTCAAATACTATGACTTCTTACTGATATACCACAGGGAGCAAGATTCTTGGCCACTTGCCATTTTTTTTTCTTTTGTTTTGAGATAGACTCTCACTCTGTTGCCCTGGGTAGAGTGTCATGGCATCCTAACTCACAGCAACCTCCAACTCTTCCACCCAATCTTCTTGCCTCAGCCTCCTAAGTAGTTGCAACTATGGGTACCTGTCACACCTGGCTAGTTTTTCTATTCTTTAAGTAGAAATAAGGTCTCACTCTTTCTCAGACTGGTCTTGAACTCTTGAGGTTAAGCAATCCACCCACCTCTGACTCCCAGAATACTAGGATTACAGATATGAGCCACTGTATCCGGCCTTCCACAAATTCTAATCAAAATTCTAATAAGATTTGGGAAAAGAGGGTGAAGTTGGCAAAGCTATTGAAAATTCATCTTTAAATCTACAGGGATAAGTAAATGAGCATTGTAAAAATGTGTGGGGAATTAGAAAGCAACAATAATTAATACAGCATAGGAGAAGAATGAATAACATGGAATGTTAGTCAACTCAGTAAGTATATTTGGAATTTAAATGCTATAGTGGAAACAGCACAAGTCAATAAATAAACATTATTGAAAAAACTAGTTTTATATTTGAAGAAAATTAGTTTGACTATTTAACAAAAATTATATCCCAAAATAAATAACAAATAATTGAGCTAAATGTAAACACTCAAATAATGAATCAACAAGAAGAAATATAATTTATTTTCAAATCTAAAACAGGACATATCTTTTAAAAATAAATATTAGAGTAAATTTGCAAAGAAAATATGATGATTTGATAGTTATAAAGTCAGTTCTTTCGTTTTCCATAAAAAATACAGATCTCCAGGAATACATGTGAGGATGAGGACTCACATTCAGCATCATACCCTCCTAAATTACAGAAAAATCTCAGTAAAGGGCTTTACTAAAAAAAATTAAAGGAAATAATTTTATACTCATGTTAAGAATGAAGATGTAGGGGATTGATTTGGAACCATAAAGAAAGTTGTGAAGGTTTGAAATAACTGTTATGTGAAGTAACCAGAGAAAAGAGATTCTGGAAATACATATGCTCTATATTATAGACGTACAGAGAGGAGTTTTCAATTGAGCAAAAATCACATGTTGCTAAAATTAACATTAAAAGTCCCCTTTATATTCAGAATCCGACTGAGCTCTTAAAAACTCAAAACCAAAGAATTAACTATTGTTTTTTGCAAGTTTGTATCTATGGATTTATTTTTTATTTTTTTAAGAGTAATAGAAGACAAGGTCTGGTTGGTGTTCAGGGGATGAATATGGGTTTACAAAGTGTTATTTTTTTATCCCTATTTTCTAAAATACAGCAATATTGAAATTAGGTCAGTTAGCCCCAGAGTGGCCCCTGTGTGCAAGTGAAAAGTAGAGTTGAATGTCTGTTCAGTATAAATCAAAAGCTAGAAATGCTTAGGGTTAGTGAGGCAGGCGTGTCCCAAGACCTAGGCCACAAGCTTGGCCTTTGAGCCAAAACAGCTAGCCAAGCTGAGAATGCAAAGGAAAAGTTCCTGAAGGAAATTAAAAGTGCTGCTCCAGGAACACACAAATGGTGAGAAAGCTGAGCCTTCTTGCAGATATGGAGAAGGTGTTAGTGGTCTGGATAGAAGATCAACCAACCACAACATTTCCTTAAACCAAAGCCTAATACAGAGTGAGGCCCTAACTCATTTCAATTCTGTGAATGCCGAGAGAGACAAGGAAGCTGCAAACGAAAAGTCTGAAGCTAGCAGAGGCGGGTTCACGAGGCTTAAGGAAAGAAACCATTTCCATAACGTAAAGGGCAAGATGAAGTAACAAGTGCTTGTTTAGAAGCTGTAGTAAGTTTTCCAGAAGACCTATCCAAGAATATAGATAAAGGTAGCTACACTACACAGCATATTTTTAATGTAGAAGAAACAGTATTAGAAAGAACATGCCAATCTAGGTAGAGAGAAGTCAGTGCCTGGCTTCAAATCTTTAAAGGACAAGCTGACAACGTCATTTGGTGCTAATGCAGCTGGTGACTTAAGTTGAAGCCAATGTTCATTGACTATTCCAGAAATCCTAGGGCCCTTAAGAATTATGCTAAATCTATTCTGCCTGTGCTATATAAATGGAACATCAAAGTCTAGATGCCAGCACATCTGTTTACGGTATGATTTACTGAACACTTTAATACTACTGTTGAGACCTACTGCTCAGAAAAAAGGAAAAAGAGATTCCTTCCAAAATATATTGCTTACTGAAAATGTACCTAGTCATTACTACCCAAGAGCTCTTATGGAGATGTGCAAGGAAACTGATGTGGTCATCATACCTTTGATGCATCTATAACCTGTGCATCAAAGAGTAATCTTTAACTTTTAAGTCTTATGATTTAAGAAATAAATTTTATAAGGTATATAGATAGTGTTTAATGGATCTGGGCAAACTAAGTTGAAACCTTCTGGAAAGGATTCACCACTCTAGATTTCATTAAGAATATTTATGGGAGGAGGTCAGATGTCAACAGTAAGAGTTTAGGAGAAGTTGCCTCCAACTCTCACAAATGACTTGGAGGGTTTCAAGACTTCAGAAGGAGATCACTGCAGTTATGCTGGAAATAGCAATAGAGAACTAGAATTAGAAGTGGAGCCCAAAGATGTAGCTGAATTGCTGTAATCTCATGATTAAACTTGAAGGGATAAGGAGTTGCTTTTTATAGACAAGCAAAGAAAGTGGTTTCTTGACATGAAATCTTCTGATGAAGATGCTGTGAACACTGTTGAAATGACTATGAAGGGTTTAGACTATTCCATTAACATAATTGTAAAGCAGCAGCAGATTTGGGAAAGATTAGCTCCAATTTTCAAAGAAGTTAAACTATGGATAAAATGCTTTCAAACAGCATCACATGCTATTTCTACAAACTCTTTCATAAAAGAAAGACTCAATATCGCAAACTTCATTGATGTTTTAAGAAATTGCCACAGCCACCCCATCCTTCAGCACAATCATCACTCTGATCAGTCAGCAGACATCAATGTCAAGGTAAGACCTTCCACCAGCAAAAAGATTATGACTCACTGAAGGCTCAGATGATTGTCATCACTGTTTAATCAATAAACTAGTTTTAAGTTAAGGTATGTACATTGCTTCTTTAGACATAATACTATTGCATGCTTAATACACTCTATTATACTGTAAACATAACCTTCATATGCACTCAGAAATAAAAGAGTTCACGTGAGTTTGCTTTATTGCAATATTCACTTCATGGTGGTGGTCTAGAGCCAAACCCACAATATCTCCAAGGTGTGCCTATATAATTAAGTGGCTGGATATAAAATAAATATTTAAATATGAATGGCTTTCTCCCATATCAACAGGAAGGCATTAGAAAAATTTAATGAAGCAATGTTTATTTTACAATAAAAGGATAAATTACGTAGGAATAATCTTAATTAGAAATACTTGAGATTATGTGTAGACAAAACTTTACAGAGACATCCAAGTTATTTGTCAAGAAAGGAAAGAAAGTGACCCAAATTATAGGTAGCCATAAACGAAATCAAACTAAGTAATATGTTGGCGCTATTGATAGCGCTATCTCTGTCCTGTTAAGGCGCTTTTATCAAAAGAAATGATTATATAGCTCAGAAATTTGTATTATAAGATGTTAGTGTCATCTGTTTAAACATAACCGTCACTGGTAATTACCTTCTTACAGTTCCCTTGGAAGGACTAAGGAGTCAAAACCAGTTTGAAGAGATGAGGTCAAGCTACATTAGAGAGCTCATCAAGGCAATTGGTTTGAGGCAAAAAGGAGTCGTGTCCAGCTCACAGCGTTTCTATCAACTTACAAAGCTTCTTGATAACTTGCATGATGTACGTATTTATTTTTCCAGATTATTCAGGATTATTCTGTGAATTTCTATAACTTTTCAAATGTTACATTTAAATTCTATGTTGTATATTTCCTCAAATTCTTATGTTTACTTGTGCTTATTTAAAAGAGTATATCACACTGCTCAGAATGTATATTATGCTTTGTTCAGTGGAGATCACCTACATATTCCTTTATAAGTATTTGTCTACTCTGAGGGTAACTGAATGGCTGATAGGAATTATGATACGTTATCCTCAATATTTTCCAAAATATTTTTTCCTTAAATTATAAAGGACACTATATATCTTATAAAAGTAAAAGTGTGTATGTGGAAAATAAGACCAAAATATTTTGGTTGGAATTATAAATAACATTGCTGATGGATGGCAATTAGGCAAAATATAGCAAAAGTCAAACTTCTCAAGTTTCTGTTTTTTAGGATTTATCTTAATTAAGCAAGAATGTAATATATATATGCACATACACATTTATGTACAAGTATATTCACCCCAACAGAAGAAAAAACAACAACACTAGAAATGCCCAACACCAGAACTGGTTTAATAAGAGTCTATGTGGTTTGTCAAGACATAGTGAATGTAAGATTTTATTGCTATTATGTTTGGAGTCACGTTAAAATGACAGTCAAGGCATAAAAATGCTATCCAGTCACCAGGTCAATTTACTCCTGAATATGTACAGATAACAGTGATTATAAGCTGTTTGAGTAAAGTTTCTAAAATGGGAAGCAGAAAGCAAAATAAACAGAAAGAAAGTGACTTGAAGGAAAAAACCCTGGTGCAGAGAACAGAAGAAAACACCTAAGATCCTCGGAGAAATAAGAATAACAGCATGTCCATAAAATGAGATAGAAAACATTAAAAAAGAAGCATTTAGCAAGAAAATACTTTTATGTAATCAAGTAAAAGCATAAGTTAAAAATTCAATAAAAGGGCTGAAATATTAAAAAAAACTCTCAGGAAAAGAGTAATAAAATATAAAAACATGGAAATTAGAAAGAAGGGATAGTAAATTTAATATCCAATTGTATCACCTTCCAGTTAGGAGGAATTTCCAAGGAACGAATGGGAAACTCAAGGAGAAGAATTACATAAGAAATTAAAGAAGAGTTTCTGGAAGTGAAAGATTTGTGTTTTCTCACTGTAAGGGTCCAGTGTACACACTGCACTATTTACCCAAGGCACATCATTGCAAAATTTCAGCATATCAGAAATGAAGAGAATATCCTGAAATATGAAATGAAAAAAGAAACAAGTCACACACAAGGTGTCAGGATTCAGAATGATGTCATGCTTGATCACAACACCAGAAACCAGAGGACAATGGAGCAATGCCATCAGAACACTGATAGAAAAGATAATCTTCAAAGCATTGATACCCAAACAAATCATCCAACAAGTAGGATGGCACCATAAAAGTATTTTCAAACATGTGAGGTCTCAGAGAGTTTGCCTCCAATACAACTTTTCACAAGAACTACTGCAGGGTGTCTCCCAGCAAAACTGGGGAGCCAACCCAAGAGAGATGCAAAGTGATGTCCGGACACAGCAACAGCAGAGCAGTGAGTCATCTAGACTGGAGCAGTAGATCCAGGGGAAAGTGGAACTGAGCGAATACTAGCAGCTGTAACCAGAACGCGGGATTTTATCATCCTGTCAGAGAATTTGCTTTGTGACAAGCATAGAGGAAACAAAGCAAACACAAGGCCAAATAAAACAAAGTTATTTTCACAAAATAGAAACAAGTTATAAGAAAGGAAATGGGATCCAGCAGAAAGCAATAAAAATCTTTGTAATATAAATGCTGGATATATATTAACTCAAAATTAATTTGTAACTGTGTAGAGGATGGGGAGAATTCTGTGAGTGGTTGAGAAGTGAGGTGTCTAGTATAAGAGAGCAAAGTCCTCTTTTTCCATAGTAGAAACTCAGTCAATAATACCAAGATTGGAAAATAAACATCAGCAGAACCACAGTGATAAGCACTAAGACCTGGTCTGAGCTAGTCAAAAGCAGCTGTGTCCGGGGAGCTGGAGTCCAGAACTGCTGGGGTCTGTTGCCGCCACTGCTACTGCTGTCTTTGTTTATATAAATCTCGTAGTACTCTTTGACTTTTCAGTGTATATACATGAAAATTAGATTAAAATGAATTATGTTAGATTATTGGCATGGGAAGACTCAATGTATTCTGTGTAACACTAGGAAGATTACCATTATAAAATAATTGCATTTTGAAAATAAATATGTGTCTAATACTGAGTGTATACTTAAGTATGTCTGTATACATGTATAAAAAGAAAAGGAAAATTTGTACCCCAAAATGTTCAGTCAGGTGTTCCTGTGAGATTATGAGTAACTTTCATTTCTTTAATCTTTCCATATTATCAGAATGTCCCATCATGAGTATGTAATATTTTACATATTATTCTAAGAGTATTAATAGTTCTTTTCATTTTGATGAGAAGAAAAGATCTTAACAAGTATATTGTTAGAAAAATAAGGTACCATGTTTCAGTAACGTACGAATTTATTACTTTTCCTAAACGTTTTTTACCTGTTTCTTCAACAGCTTGTCAAACAGCTTCACCTTTACTGCTTGAACACATTCATCCAGTCCCGGGCACTGAGCGTCGAGTTCCCAGAAATGATGTCTGAAGTTATTGCTGCACAGTTACCCAAGATCTTGGCAGGGATGGTGAAACCTCTTCTCTTTCATAAAAAGTGAATGTCATTTTTTTCCTTAAAAAAAATTAAATTTTCTGATATGTCTTTTTTTTTTTTTTGGTCAGGATTATGAGGTTTCATGTTTTTATAATGTTCTTCTGAAAGCCTTACATTTATAATATAACATGTATGTTTCAGAGAAAAGTTGTGAAATTCTAATTATTTTCCTTCATAAGGTATAATTAGAATTTTTAAAGTCCTTTTGTGTACCCGTATTTTCTTTAAGTGTTTACAAGATTGAAAAAGTGCAAAACTTGATTGTCGAAGTAAACTATATCTTATCCATGTTGTTTCATACTGTTTAGGTGAGGATTTTTAACTTTTACAGCTAACAAATCTAAAAAAACCTTACATGTAATAACAAGACGCTATGGTATATGTTATTTCTAGGTTGCTTCCTTGCCTTCTCAACTATATTTCCAAAGATGAACCTTTAAAATGGATGCAAATTTTGTCTAGTGTATATACATTTCTTTTAGAAGGAAATTCATAGCCTTGATCAGATTTTGAAATGTCTTTTTAATGCAAAAAATATAGAAAGAGTTAGAAAACACTGTAAAAGATGTTTCTCAACCTGGGCAAGACAGCTCCTATGGGAAGACTGTTTCCCAGAGGGGAAACACAAATCTCTAAGGAAGTTAATAAGTAGAGCCATATTATTATGACAGCAGTATTGTGGGTTTTGTAGTTTCTTTTACCAACTCTTTTTGAAAGAATGTTGTCCTCTGATAAAGTATTTTGAATAGAAATATAAGTCAGAAGATTCTGTGGCCTAACTCCACGCCTGTGGTGTGTGGAAAGTCAGTCAACCTCACTGATTCTTGAGTTCCTCACCTTCCAATATGGTACGATATTATCTTTCCAGCCAGTTGCTCCTTTCAGCCAGATGATTAGCATCTTCTCAGATCAAAGAAGGAAGAAAGGGAGAGCGGAAGGGAAGGAGGAAGCAAGGGAGGGAAAGAAAGAGGAAGGAAGAAAGATAAACCTTACCCTCTTTCTCCAAACCTCAAGAACTGGAGAACGGTGTTCTTTTTCAGTGAGGCACAAAAGACAAATCCAAGATGGAAATTTTTTGAGTGCCTTTGATCCATTTCTAAGAGAGATGCTTCAGGAAATATTAGATACTGACTTAAAACAATACAGCCTATCACAGTAAATAGAAAACCACAGTTCACACTGTTATATGAACTTAAAATATTCTTTTACAAGACAGACAAAAGTTCTTTTCTAAGGTGAGTCGCCAGAGATTCCTTTGTTTAAAAAGAGGAAAAAAAAAAATATATATATATATATATAAACAGGAAGTTTTTATACCAAGTTCATACCACTTATGAAACACAATCAAAACATTGTTTACTTTTCTAAGTAAATTATACCAATCTAACCATATACATACACGTATTTATAATTACAACTCAGAGAAACTAGTAGACCCAATTTTCTTTTTCTAAATTTCTTTACAATTGGAAATCTTATCCTATAAATAAAGCATACCACTTTATGAAGATTAGTAGTTGTTAATGTGAAAATCAAATAACTTTGAAAATACAGAAAAAAATTTACTGAATTTCTAATTTCTCAGTGAATTTTTAATTACCCATTCCTTTTGACTGAAAATACTTGCAGTTTACCAAAAAATAATAAATAACATGGAATATTCTTAATGAATACTAATATGACCCCCAAAACAAGGTAAAATGGTTTTATCTGATTTAAAAATTGGCATAGTAATGTTGCCATAACCATTTTTTACCAAAAATTTTTCAATTTTCAGAAATAATTAGCTCTGGGGTATCTATAAACAGTATGTTTCTACAAAGCTTTGAAGTAGGGATTTAAACAAGTTCCAACTTGGGATTTGGGCTAGTTGTATATGAGAAATATAATAAATAATATACATTTATAACTTTTGGTTATAACATTCAGGAGTGAAACCCAAGTATTCCAAATAATCTCAACATTATATAAAAATAATCTCTTCTTTAGTATGTGTGTATATACACACACATCAACATACATATGTCCTTTTCTATAATACTGGATGAATTACAGTAGACTCTTGACTTTTTTTTTCTTGACATTTTTGTTCTTCAAAGTCTTTATACACATAAACACTCTTTCCACTCTCCAGGTCAAAGTTACCTTTCTTAAAAGGACCTAGTTATGCATTTTCTCACTGTGAAACATTTACTGACTTCAAATCACCTACCACAGTGATTCTCAGTCATAGCTGCATATGGTAATTTCCAGATAGGCTTTTTAAAATGCATTCCTGAGCTCCAAGACCAGTGATTCTGATGTAACTGGTCCACTCTTACTAATGCAGGAACACAGAAGGTTCTCTGAAATAGCGTTTGAGCATTAAGTCCCATAACTTTCTTCTCTTTATCCGGCACTGACATGGATTCATTTTATGTTCCAGCCATGCACGTATTTTTAACTCAACCAAAATATTTCAAGATTCAACCAAATATCCTTTCTGTAAAATCTTCCCCGAGTCTTGCAGACAGTGATTTGCCTGTTGGTAAAGTTCACCTGCCCTTTTTTGCACATCTGAATTGCAGTAGCACATTCTCTGCACATCTGCAAGACACTGTAAGAAGGGACGACAGTGTTTTGTGGACTGAGGGTGGTGTGGCGCACTCTGTGTTTTTTGTGGACTGAGGATGGCATGGTTCACTCTGTCTGTGTTTTTTGTGGACTGAGGGTGGCGTGGCGCGCTCTGTCTGTGTTTTTTGTGGACTGAGGGTGGCGTGGCGCGCTCTGTCTGTGTTTTTTGTGGACTGAGGGTGGCGTGGCGCGCTCTGTCTGTGTTTTTTGTGGACTGAGGGTGGCGTGGCAGGCTCTGTC
>CAUYTI010103598.1:10000-24741 GCA_963575145.1 Galago senegalensis | reverse complement strand
GGTCCCAGCTACTTGGGAGGCGGAGGCAAGAGACTCGCTTGAGCCCAGGAGTTGGAGGTTGCTGTGAGCTGTAATGCCACAGCACTCTACCCAGGGGGACAGCTTGAGGCTCTGTCTCAAAAAAAAAAAAAAAAAAGAAAGTAGTTATGCATATGGTGTGCAAATTTCTCAGGGATGGTGCTAGCTCATGGAACTTGCCATCTGAGAGGACATGGGGTACAGGGGGGTGTCATTTTGTTCTGGGGCCATTGAATCTCAGGTTTTATTGGGATGTATCACAATCTAAGTCAGAAGCATTTAAACACAACTGATATTCATGTCAAAAATGTGGCTTCTGGGCGGGCACAATGGCTCATGCCTATAATCTCAGCACTCTGGGAGGCAGAGGCAGGTGGATTGCTTGAGCTCCTGAGTTCCAGAACAGCCTGAGTAGGAGCGAGATCTGGTCTCTACTAAAAATAGAAAAGCAGCTGGGCATAATGGTATATGCCTGTAGTCCCAGCTATTCGGGAGTCTGAGGCAAGAGGATTGATTGCTCAAGCCTAATAGTTTGAGCTTGCTGTGAGCTATGATGAGATGGCAGTCTACCCAAGGTGACCCAGTGGACTCTGAAATCCTGTCCCCATTGTTCCCTGAGGAAGAGTGTACTTAACAGGTCACAGTGTCACACACAGGACTTTGTGGCCACCTCATATAAGGAGATTATTTTTTATTCATAAATTATATGCTCGTGTGCCTCTAATGAGAATGTTATAAAACAAAAACTTGCACAATTGAGATAAATAATCAGTGTAATTCTATCAGCCAGGCTGCAGTGCGCGCCTACATTCAAATCCCGCCTCTGGCCTCTCCCTGGCTTTAATTCCTTCAATGAGTCACTTGCCCTCTCTGAGCCTTAGTTTCTTTATCCAAAAACTAGGAATGGTTGTTTTTGTCACCTGGGGGCCTTAGAGGAAATCAGTGAGATTAGGAATGCAAAGGGCACACTGCCAACTGAGAGTGGTGTAACAGGCAGGGGTAAAGGATGTACCAGAGAGGCAGGCACCCAGCCTAGGTGGAGGAAGTGAGGGAAGGTTTCTCAGGGGAGGGAATGGTTGAGTTGGACCTTGAAAGATGGGGAAATGTTTACTAGGTGGGCAAGAACAGGAAAGGTATACCGGGAAAAGGGAACGGAACATTTGGGTTTGGGAGGTATCAAGGAGCCTGATGCATTTGGGGAAAAATGAGGTATTTGTAAGGGTATTGTGTAAGGAGAGTGATTCTGTGTTTGGGGAAAGGAGCTTCAAGAGATAAGGTTGCAGAAGACAGCAATGTTCAGGCCACTGAGGGCCTTGCAGGTCAGACAACCAAAGCACTAGGGAGCCATAGTAGGCTCTGAGTAGGAGAGGGGCCTGACAAAGAGGCAGGTTCATGGTTTACCAAAATCCTTCTGAATGGAAGGGAGCAGGAGTGGAGCAGGAAACCAAAGAGGAGGCTGCTGCCGGATGAAATGGGAGTGGGGAGAGCACACGAACTCTTTGAAAGACAGAATGGGGAGAAATGATGGGCTGTGGGAGGTAAGAGAAGGAGGAAGGCATCTGGGATGAGGTTCAAGCCTCCAGTCCAGGTGACAGGGTCAACCCTGTGCTGTGAACCCCGCAGGAGGTGGCATAGTTACAGCAAAACTCAAGTCTAGGTGCAGGACAGATGGCAGCACTAACACCAGGAGGTCATCAGTGGTCAGACAGGCTAAAATCATGCCAGTGGGAGGAGGGGGAAGGCATGATAGGATAATTTCATTGTAGTTGGCTGAAATCATGCCACCACCAATCCATATGATGAGTTCCTAACCTCCAATTCCTAACCTCCTCCCTCATGAATGGAATTAGTGTCTTTATAAAAAGGACTCCAGGGTGGTGCCTCTGGCTCAGTGAGTAGGGCACTGGCCCCATTTACCAAGAGTAGTGGGTTCAAACCCAGCCCTGGCCAAACTGCAACAAAAAAATAGCTGGGCGTTGTGGAGGATGCCTGTAGTCCCAGCCTACTCAGGAGGCTGAGACAAGAGAATCACCTAAGCCCAAGAGCTGGAGGTTCCTGTGAGCTGTGATGCCATGGCACTCTACCAAGAGTGACAAAGTGAGACTCTGTCTCTAAAAAATAAATAAATAAAAAGCACTCCAGAGAACTATTTTTTTTTTTTGAGACAGAGCCTCAAGCTGTCCCCCTGGGTAGAGGGCCGTGGCATTACAGCTCACAGCAACCTCCAACTCCTGGGCTCAAGCGAGTCTCTTACCTCTGGCCTCCCAAGTAGCTGGGACCACAGGCGCCCGCCACAACGCCCGGCTATTTTTTGGTTGCAGCCGTCATTGTTGTTTGGCGGGTCCGGGCTGGGGATTCGAACCCGCCACCTTAGGTGTACGTGGCTGGCGCCTTAGCCGGATTTATAATTGTTTTTATCAAACTTAAAGAACGAGCTATTGAGAGAAGAATGCTTCCAATTGTGAATGGGGGTGTCCCCCCCCCATAACCTAAGTGAGCCAGTGACAGAAAGGGGGCTCCTGGAGGATGGGGGGTGGGCTGCCACTCTTCCCAGCCATGGCGGACAGGAACCCACAGTCCCAGGCCAGATTAAAGCCCTTTGCTGTCCTGGCAGCCCTTAATTTCAGTCCATTTTCCTGTATCTATTTATTTGATAGTCATTAATTGCCTCAGAGCAGAGAAAATGTTTCTTTAAGAAGGTTAAACCAAGAGACATAAGTTAATCGGTTGCAGAAAACATTATTAAGTAAAAGGCACTTATTTAAACACCAAATTAATCATTTAAAGGCAAATTAGAGGTCATATCTCCTCCTAAATAAATAACGTTAGCCAGTAATGAAATATCCATTCTAGATTACAGCAGGCATCCAGGGTCCGGGCGGGTGGTGATGGGCCTCAGCTTCCCAGGTCTATTCAGGGGCTGTAATTACATCAATGCTTCAAAATGCCAACATTTTAAACTATGGTGTGTCTGTGTCATCCATAATATGTCATTTTTCATTATGTGATTTTTTAAAAATTAGAGCTTTCCTGTTATCCCAGAAGAGAAGCTCTGCTCTCTGAGAGAAGAGTGACCGTCAGGGAAAACAATCTCACCTGGGCGGCCCCAGTGGCTGAGCTGGGCTACCGGTCACTACCTGCCAGTAGCTGGGCCAGAGCATGGGCCAGGCCTGCATCTCTCCAGAACCTTTTCTGTGGGCTTTGGGGACCTTGGAGAAACACACCATAGTTTTGTTGCAGTGGAAGCCCTGGTGCTGCTAGGGTGTCTGTGTTCTGGCTTTGTGTTCCTCCCTCCGGTGGGAAGGTGTCCCAGCAGCTACCGCCCCTTATGCCCCCCACCATCCCACCCCTCCCCCCACCTCCTGACCTCCAGGCACACACCTTTCCTGGTTAGCACAGGGGCCCATCTGATGCATTGCCCACAGCTGGGTTCGTGTTAACTGGCCTCCCAAGCTCCATGAGGACGCGGTGTTGACAGGTGCGAGAGGTTCAGGCTCCAGACCCTTCCACAGTGGGACTGGCGCTGATGCCCTGGCTTTGTTCTCAGTGCTCTGCGATTTTATGTCCAGTCGGACGGGAGTGGGGAAGTTTAGGGTTAGTTAATCACATCTGACTTTAGCCCGCCCTGAAGCTGTGAGCCTGCGATGCCCCAGCATGTTCTCTCCTTGTTCTCAAAATGTTTTGCTGTGCATTTGTTGAGGGGTGGATAACAAGATTCCCAAAGGATGATAATTTGAACTGATGTATGTATGTTTTGAGTGTCAGTTTCCATCTTATTTTTTAAGTCTGTTTAAATCAATTATTCTTGTTGTTAGAATAATCGTTTTGATTTTGCGTGTCTATCAACAAATACTGCCCAGCCACCTCATCCTCCCTACCCTTGTTTGGGCGATCTCTGGTTCTTGAAGGCCTAAGTCTAAATTCAGGTAGCCCTAAGGTAACCATGATAATGCCATCCGACAAACCTCCATGTTCACACCACATCCTAACCAAAATCATAGCGTCCTGCCAGTCACATGACTTCTTCTTTTTTTGAGAAAGACCAGAGAAATCTGCTTATGACAAATTGCACATACAAAAAAATCCCACCCCTCTGACGTGGGTGGGCAGCATCCCATAAGATTCTGCAGGCTCATGGTCAACTCATTATTGTAAGTCTGGGAAATGAAAAAGGAAAAGTTGGTCCAAGCCATGCTGACACTGCTCATTAACGGGGAGACAGAAAGGAGTAAAATAGGACTTTTCTGATTATTTCAGGTCCTGCCTCCACTGCCCACTCCACAACCCTCCACCGTCACACATGTAGCCTAGAAAGAAAAGCACTTTGTATTTAAGGTTAATCAAGTTGCAGTACATTTTTTTTTTTTTTTTTACAAACTAGAATCACACACTAATCTTTTTTTTTCTTGCTCTAATGTGTGGCTGTTGAAATCCTCAGCTGTGATAAATTAAGCTACTTATTAATCTAATTATCGTACATTCATGCTAGAAACTTTCATGTGACTTGAAAAGGCTATTCAACCTCTCCCTCCCTTCCTAGAAAGGGCTCAACCTTGCACCAATTAAGATCATTCTGAAGTGAGCTTTAAAAAAGCTTTCTCTAATCACCCAATGGAACATGGACCAGTGGAAACCAAACTCAGAGCTCTGGGAAAAAGTTTAGCATTCCTTTCTGTCTGCCAACTTTATGGTCTCATTGCGCGAGGGAGGAAGACTTCATTTTCCTATTTAGTTGTTCTCTCTCTGACCTCCAAATAAAGTCCATGTAATTACTGGGCAAATAAAGTTGCAGCGTATGTTTTAAAAATCAATTGCCATTCTTGGACTATAGAAATGTAACAATGCACAGATTTGCCGGAAAATGCCCAGCACCAGCCATATGAACTGAACTCTGTACTGTATCTCTACAATGGAGTAGTTTTGACCCCTAAAGCACATATTTACTATGCAGATTTTTAAAAGGGCTTCTTTTATGACTTATCTATTGATATTAAAATGTCCCCGTCCTAACATAGGTTCAATTTGGGATTAAAAATATGTTGCAAATGTATCATATCTTAAAATTCCATTCATTGCCAAATGCCTTACTTCTTTTTTAAAAACATGATGGCCTAAATGGAGCTATTTTACATTCAAATTAAGCTAGCTATTAATTTGAATGCAAAGCAGCTCAATGTACAGGATGCGATTTCAATGACAGGTTTACCCCTAGACAGAAAGGGGGGGGGAGCATCAACATGGGTGAGTCCAGGCAGTCCGTCCCCTGCTCTGGTGCCTGGCAAACTTGCTTACTGTGAAGAGTTTTTGAAGTGAAGATTAAAAGAGTGGAATTAGAAAGTATAATTACATTTTATTGAAACTCTAGAAATCAGAAAAAATTCAGCAGGCAACTTTTAGTGAAACATGATGTGTTGTCATTATCATTAAAAGATAAAAGTTCCATACTGTTTTTATCTGTTTATTTGGAAGAAATCCAGCCTTTACAGTTATGCAGGAAACAAAAACCGGGAATGCAGGAGTAATTATTAAAACTGTGTGATTTGTTATCTGCGCCACTGTCTTTCCAAATGGTAATGCGATATCAGCAGCTGCAGCCGGCCGCCGATTTCCTCTATTAGTAAACAAGTGCTTTGGAGACCTGTGTGAGGCACTTTAAGCTCGCTACTCCCCGAAGTGCTGTCAGGCTTAACTACTAATCCATGGTATTTCAGAGCACTGGAAATTCATCTTTATAAAACCTGAACAAAAAAGGGAAAAAAGCCTGGAGGGCATGAGCTCCCTCTGGTGAGACAAATGACATGTTCATTTATTAATGAAACAATAACCCTGGAAAGAGGATCAAAGCACATTCCATCCTCACTTTACAATCCCCAATTTTCTCAGGCCAAACCATTTAATTGAGCCGTGACAATGGAATACTTAATTGTTGCCTTAAAGTTTTGAAGAAGGGACTTCTTTAGCATCAATGTGCATTTTAGGATTGTTATCCGAATAGAGTGTAGCCAGACTGAAGGTGGTGGAGCCTGACCCGTCCTTCACAGGGGGCCTTTAGCCAGCAGAAAAGGTGGTTTCTTGGACATGTCAGCAAAGCTCACTGCAAACGCCTCTTGCCCGGTGTCTGGCCTTCCCAGGTTGGTTCCTCACCATGAAATAGATGGCCTTATTAGTGGCTGACTTGGTGAGACTCGGGTTCTTTTTGACATGCCTCCTGGATCTGGGCCATAAATGAGGGACAAGAATGAGCCAAATCCCAGAACCCAGAAGTTTAAGGTTTGCAACTCTCCTGCTTGATGCCTTCCGGAAGTCTTGATGGACCCATAGGTAAACCATCTACTCTCCCGGTGGGTTATTCGCCAACTGCGTTTGAGAGTGATTCCATCCACCAAAAACAAACACACGTATAAAACTTAAATAACTTGTGTTTGATTTCTACATATTAACCCTGGAGTTCAGCACAGCATTCTTAGTTTGAAATTTTCTGTTCATTGCTTGAATAATTACTTCTCTGGATTTATTTAACTATGCTATTTTTTAAATTAAACCTGTTCAAGAGAGTTTTAGGAC
This sequence comes from Galago senegalensis, assembly GCA_963575145.1. Classification (NCBI taxonomy): domain Eukaryota; kingdom Metazoa; phylum Chordata; class Mammalia; order Primates; family Galagidae; genus Galago; species Galago senegalensis. The sequence continues at coordinate 18,159 of CAUYTI010103598.1, read as the reverse complement.
ATAGAAATGTAGGATTCAGAAAATGCTTGCTGATTTATGGGGCAAAGAAGGCTGCAAAGATCTTAAACATTAATCTCCCAGACATATCAGTCTCACGCCCAAACTTGGGCCAGCCGGCCTGCAGGTGCCATCTCCTGACATGTGGCATCACTGAGGGTTCATATAGAGTGTTCTCTCACATCTCGCATCCACTCATGTTCACCCCTTAGGCAATTCAGTAAGCCAATGAAAATTAATAGTCAGAAATGAAGCCTGCAAGCAGTAAGAATGCTCATATTTCTAAGTTCTTGAACATCATCCATGTTAGTAAGCTGTACTGTGAAACAGAGAGTGTATTTGAGATGATTCCCGTTATCTATGCCTTGGATCTTTCTTTCGGATCTGCTTTTGAATACCAGGTTGATGAAGAGTCTTTCTTTTTTGCCCTAGATTACTAGATTTATGAGTAAATATTAGGCTTATGAGTAATTTTTATATTAAACTTTAGTAAAGTACCAAAAACAAAAGGTGAAGAAAATCTTTATAAAAATTTTTATGATGAGACTATCATTTTGAAAAGCTCCATTTAGGCTGTCCTCTTCCTAGTAAAGCTCTCTGCAATGTAATTATTGGGGCTGCTACAGGAGAATGATGGTGATTCCAAGAGTGTAGTGCAGACCTCCTTGAGCCCTTTGGGAAAACACAGAGCCCTCCAAATCAACAGCCATGGTGTGGACGGGCCTCAGGGCCCAGGGAGCTTCCAATGGAGGAGCCACAACTGCGGCAGAAACAACTATGTTTCTCATCTCGCCTTTGGTTGTTTCCATCCTTAAATATAGGGCATTTATTTTCAAAAATACACACCGAGGTAGACTTCACAGCCTTGCTAGGTAAGTGTTCAAATTGCCATGACACGGTTAGCTGGACCACAAGTTCCACACAAGCCAGAGCTGAGATAAAGTCATTACCTCTGCTGAAAGACGCATTTCCACATCTCTGAGCATATTCAGCTAATGCTCACATTATTCATGCATTCAGTTAATTCGTTATTTAATGGCTATTGACTGACCACATCGTAAATAACTATTGATTGGTATATATCATAAATAACAACAGATATAGCTGGGGTTAATTGTAAGATATGCAGAGACTAAAACTGTATGCAGGAGAGGGAAGCAGAGCAGGGTAGGAGATGAATAATGTGCAAAACAGAAACACATTTCTTTCAACACTAATTTTATTTATTTTTTTTACCTTGTATTTATTTATTTATTTCAGGTGGATGTGAGAGTACAAACAACCAGGTTCCAGTATTTTTTTTTTTTTTTTTTTGAGACAGAGCCTCAAGCTGTCCCCCTGGGTAGAGTGCCATGGCTTCACTGCTCACAGCAAACTCCAACTCCTAGGCTCAAGCGAGTCTCCTGCCTCCACCTCCCAAGTAGCTAGGATTACAGGTGCCTGCCACAAGGCCCAGCTATTTTTTGGTTGCAGCCATCATTGTTGTTTGGCGGGCCTAGGCTGGATTCGAACCTGCCACCTTAGGTGTATGTGACTGGCACCTTAGCTGCTTGAGCCACAGGCACCAAGCCAGGTCCCAGTATTTGAGTCTGTTAGGTTAAGTCTCTCTCCACATTAATTTGAAAAGGACCAACGACATTTAGGTGTGCATCCGTCTGGTGGAAGCCTTCATCAACAGTATTTGTCAAGCAACTACGTGTCAAGTATTTGTCACAGCCCACGCACCACCTGGAGAGTTTACCTAGAAAAAGACACCGTCCCTGTACCCTGGCTGGGTGCACGGTTTGTGACAAGGGTCTAGACTGAAGGGTATGGAGAACAATTACAGATGACTTGTACATTTTGAATAATTAGGGTTTTTATGGCATGGTCAAAGAAGATTGTCTGAAGGTTGGGCTTGGTCTTTCTCCTTCCCACACTGCTGAGGAACGTGTGCTTTAGGAAGGAAGGAGGGAGGACAGGAACAGGGGCACACACCCACCTAGCGGCCTTCTCATCTACCACCTCATGGACTTTGTTCCTGCAAGAGAGAATTAAGCTCATTATTAAGAGTTAGAGTGATGTTTGATCACTTTTGCTCTGTCATAGCAGGTACATAAAGTGACATTCCTGCGGTAACCGTGAGCAGCCACTATACTTTAGAGTTGCAAGACAGAAGATTACTGACATTCTTAAAAGGAACTTCAGTTAGATAAAAATACACACGTATATATGGTCACATGACAACCTTTCATAAGCACCACAAGCTGCAGAAAACCCAGGGTGCTCCCTGCGTCCTCCACCGCCCAAGTAACTAAAAAGGAAAACGATATTGAATGTAAGGAGGAATAAGGATATGATTTTTTCCCCATTATGACTACCTAGAATTAATTTGGAATTATTAGGATTCCTTTAAATATATCAATTATAAAATCAAAAATATGTTTTTCTGACTTTTCCTGCTGTCCCTGGTTGCGCTAGGAAGGGTGGGTAAACGTCACTGTATTTGCATCAGAGTTTATGAACATGACTTTTTCATTTCTTCCTTTTCCTAATAAATTAGCTATCTGAACACCCTGCTATGAATTTGAATTCTATTTTCTTTCTATTTCCCCAAATTTTGTTGGTAGCATACAGGGTCTCTAATGATGCACCAACCAGCTTCACTTAAGGGCAACTATTTCTTTTTAGTATTCTAAACTCCAGTTAAATTCTGCTAAATTTATCAAAGGGATGAAGAATGTATATTTCCTCCCTAGGTTCTCCTTGGTCCATTTTCCTTTTATCACAGACCAAAGGGAGCTTACAGTGTAGAATATTTAAAAAATATCTACATAGTCCTGGATAAACTGTTCAAAATAAGGCCATGGCTCTTTATTAAAACTGCACAGAATAAGATGCCGTGCTTACTGACTACTATTTGTTTCTCGAACTTAATACAGAAGTGAAGGACAAATCAGTCAGTGCTGAAGAAATTCATTGTCAAAATTCAGTGAAGACAAATGACAAAGCGCAACCCAAATCATTTATTTTCATACTCTCTCATGTTGAGATTTACCCTTAATAATATTTAAAAATTATGCAATGAATAACAAAAATAAAAATCTTAGCATTTAGGTAATATCACATTATTTAATATTAAATACACTTTAAATAAAAGAAATTTCGATTAGTAAGTCAATACATTTATTTCTACCTAAGATTTATTCTTCTCTAGTATTGAAGGTGTTGTATGTAATAATTTTTAAACCTAGTATCACATTTTTAGAGAGAGCAATAACCAATAAACAAATACTGCTCTCACTAATTACCCTTGCACTGTCTATTCCCACTGGACACACGATTTTATTATACAAAATGAATTAATTTTGTTGACTGTACACATAATAACACAATAGTATGAATATATCAAATTGTACCACTTAAACAGAAAATCATTTGTATCTCCTGCAGAAATAATTTCTGATTGCATTACACTGTGCCCTTGTAGAAGCCGCAGGCTGTGATGTGACCAGTGGGCGCAGACACCACCAGGCTCTCAGCTTGGGGGAAACAAAATGGCCCCCACATTCTGCTGTTGGGGGGGAGGCAGAGAATAGCCCACATCCCCTAAGTGGCTTACATGTCAAAGGTGCTGACCATTTTGAAATTTGTTGCTGAATTTCTAATGTGCAGGTGGCTTTTCTAATATAACTAGTGGATGTTATTTTATTCATTTATTTATTTGCACATTTAGATCTATCTTAATGACAAGGCAGTAAAAGTGTTAGAAGGTCTTAAAAAAGAGACTATATTTCAGCAGAGGAGCAGACAGACACGTTTGTGTTACCAAACACAGATCTGGCCATGGAGACAGGCAGGTCCAGAAGCTGCTTCCCCCAGCCGTCTGGAGCTAGGGATGGCCCCTCCAGGGGACTAGCCAGGGGAAGGCCAAGGGTGCCTCAGGGCCATCCCTATCCAATTCAACGGCAGGAAAAAAAAAAAGAAAGCTTGCAAACAAAATGGAAAATAACTTTCCCAGACCACAGAGAAAACACTTGGCATTCCTGAGGAACAGCTGCTCGCTGGTAGAAGTTGATGATAATAAACTAAACTGGGTGAACGTTTCCTAAGAAGAAATATTTAATTATCCTGCTCACCATTATTGGAAACTTCTGCCACTCTTCATGTTATTATACAGTAAATAACCATTTTTCTAAAGGACAGAGCTGTTTTAATTATATGACAATGAATGCATAATTATTATGTTTGTTAGGGACGAATCACAAGACAACAGACTTGATGCTGCTGCTCTGGTTAGTGCATCTTAATTACTTTTTCATTTATTTTGCATATAAAAGCTATTTGCTAATTGTCTTTGCTGTAAATATGCAAAATATAATTAGTCATTCATAATTCTTTATATGTTATCTAACTGTACATTTGTTTCTGAGGAACATATATTAAAGTGTGAATATTTAATGGGCTTTTTTGTGTGACTTCTTTCTTTTTTAAAACAAAGTTTTGAGGAAATATTAGGCATGTAACGGTTTTAACCTTATTCTTAAGGAAACTTGGGAGTGGAAAAAAGTGGAGACCCCAAACATGGAGTAATGGAGTGAAGGCCTAGCTACGTGGAATTTAAAGACTATTGCATGTGAAGACGCCAGTGACGACATGAAGTGGCCTTACTGAGCCTTCAAATTAACCTTTCACATACTTACCCAAGCTACTCAAATGAATCTTTAAGCATTGCCAATTTCAAATTAAGTTTTTACATATTGTGAGGATACTTAACCGGAAGGAGAAAAAGAAGCCCACGAATGTGCTCAAACTTACATTTATAAGCACTCCAAATAAGTTGCTTATCTCTCTTTAGAACATTCTGAGGCTTTAACATCTTTACCAGGAGTCCTCTGAAATCTATGCTGGTGACAGTTGCTGAGCTGTGCTCCACTTTGGGACTTCATGAGAAGACGCCCCCGTGAGGTCTCTTGCAGACATCTTGGCCTCTCAGATGTAAAACACACCGGCCAGGTTTTGGTTTCAGGCAAATTTTCTTTCTTTTCTTTAAGTAGTTGGAACAAGAAGTGGATTAGTTTCTTCTATGACTACCCTTCAACATGAACTAACATTGGGGAGAATGTCTCAATGTGCTTAGACTCACCAGGGTGACCAGCTGGTTAAATGGGCCACGTTTTCCACAGAGGACAGATATCAGAAGCATTGACCAACAATTACAATTTTTCTTTTCACTTGTCTCCGTAAAATCCAGTCACATTCCACTGTCTTCACCTCAAACATTTCATTTACTAACGGTTGTACCGTTAATCCTATGTCATGACACTTCTATTCACTCTGCTTTTCAACTGAAAGCAGCTTCCTATGAAGATAAAGCCAGGTAAAATCTATTGTGAGGAGGAGAATGACTTGAATGCTGCTATCATATCAAAATGAAAACACACTCTGCACTTCTCACCCACTAGACGCCCTGAATACTTTTCTTAATGATGAAGTCTAATAGGATAGCTGATGAAAATACAACTGGTGATATTTTTTTTCCTTCAGAAGTAATCCTACTTTGTAATTCTGTAATTGTTCCTGCTTATGTTTGGTGAATCTTTCAGATTGAACGTGTATAAAACCAGAATGATGGCAGGGTGTGAACTGGAAAAGAACTTGATTGACTCCTGTTTATTACCTAAATATTCCAAAGCAGGTTTAAATGAAACTTTTCAAACCAGCACTTGCAAAAACCAGAGCTGAGAGATATCTTCCTTGTTTTTATTGTGAAATTTTGTTTTTGGTTCTTTACATTTTTTTTCTTTTGCCTTCGGAACAGCCAATAAAAGAAAAAAAGTGAAAAACGTATATTTCTAATAGCATTCCACTGGGTACAGAAGTTGTGGAGCTCACCTTGCCTCTACCCAAATCCCTCTGAAAAACCTGGTGTCTGATAGTGAAAGATTTAATTAGATGGGGTTGTGAAGTGAAGAATATCAGAATATTGTGTAAAAAAGCAATCTTTTAACTCTGAATCTGAAATAGTGAAATTCACATCCATGAGTCCTTCTTAAGAGAATGTTTCTTACTTTTGTGCTTGTGTCCACAGCATTAAGAGGGTCTGACAATGAAATTTCCAGATCCTTTCACTTTCACAAGAAGGAGCATAAAAATGATTTTGTGTATAATTTTCATACTTTTAAATTGACATTAAAAAACAATAAATGAACCAATCTCACCTCCTGACTTCAAATTCTAATTAACAGACTATGTGGAAATAAAGGGACAAGAATCTATGGAGGTCATATTGGTTGTATTGTGAAATTTCATTGTTTGATAGATGTAGATCAAACCAACTCCTCTCATAAGGGAGGTTAGAATACATAGATGTGTATATCTGTATGAAATGTGTGTCTGTATATATAATATACACATAATTCTGTATCTGTTAAGAAAATATGTCTATGTATTAATACATTATATATACACTCATATGTACATGATATACAGAAGGTGCTTGATAAGGATAATCACTTATTTGATCAAGTGATTCAAATATATAGGAAGGACTCAAAAATTCATTATGTTTTTTGAAATGTGACAAACTGTTTAAAAGAACAACAGCCAACAGGCTTCAGGAAGAAAAAAATTTTAATCTTAGCAAAAAAAATTAATTAATTATACTATGTGGAATGGAATGCAAGCATTTAAAACATTGGGAACTTCTATACTTGCCTCTTGTGATCACTATCTATCCTCTGTAAGAAGTTTGAGAGGGTAATCACTGGAGCAGAGTTTGGTCTTTTAGAAATAATCCTTATCAAGCACTTATTTTACAAAGAATCATGCCGGAATAATAAACACAGTCTTCCTGGTAACGTCACACAGAATAAAATTCAGAAGAATGTAAATGTGAAGAACGGCAGACGTGGAGGGACGCTGGTCGGAGGGCCGGAGCTTTCACCTGTGCGTTGACCAAGAAGTTAACAGTCTCTGTGTCTTTCAGCATTCTAGATATTTTTGCATAGAATGCTCCTAAATATACTTTAGTTAAAAGCTGCCTTTATAAAGATCCGAGAAAGGAAACATCCCTATCTTGTGGGTTCCATAAGAAACCCACAAGAAGAAACCCACATATAAGAAATATGTGCCATAGCAAGGGACCGTCCCATTGGCCTTAGTCAATTAACTGTAGAGTCCCCACACTCCTAAACGTTAAGGCCCTCAAGGGAAGGCATGGGAAGTGGCCCATGGAAATGTTTCAATCATGTCTGCAAACCTCTCAAGATAGTAAATAAAAGTTCTCAAAATGAAAATCCTTAAAAACATCGCTGGAGAAAATATCTCCTACTTAATGCTATCTGACTGTTAGGAGGATCTGTGTGTGTGTATATATAGTGTATGTTATATATGTACGTTACGTATAAACACATACATGCACAGAGGGTGCCAAAAATGCATAAAATTTTAAGAATGTAATACTCAATATATACCAATAACAAGAGATGAGTATCAGCCACAGGGAGCACATCTTGTAACTGCAGAAGTCAAATGTGACTTGAGTATTACAGTTTTAACATAGTTTCTTTTCTTTTCTTGAAATGTGTACACTTTTGGAGGCACTTCTGTATATCGTGTACATATGAGTGTATATATAATGTATTAATACATAGACATATTTTCTTAACAGATACAGAATTATGTGTATATTATATATACACACACACATTTCATACAGATATACACATCTATGTATTCTAACCTCCCTTATAAGAGGAGTTGGCTTGATCTAAATCTATCAAATAACGAAATTTCACAATAGCAACCAATATGACCTCCATAGATTCTTGTCCCTTTATTTCCACAGTCTGTTATTTAGAATTTGAAGCCAGGAGGTGAGAGATTAGTTCATTCATCATTTTTTTTAATGTCAAAGCTCTACTTCCTTTTTCTTCCTCTCCACAAATTTTGGAACCTTTTACAATCTAACTGACTTCTGCCATGTGGTAAAATGATCCCCTAAATATCCTACTTTCTAGAAATAAAAACAGCATCTTCTTTGGTTTTAGACAAAGTCTTTGGTCTGGGGGAAAATTAACCCCCTAAGAAAAAACAAACAGTCCTTCCACTCTGTGCCTGTGTTTGCCTGGATCAATTGTGAGACAAACAACATTCGTTGACGGTTGCTGGCCATGAGTCTG
>CAUYTI010103598.1:0-7500 GCA_963575145.1 Galago senegalensis | reverse complement strand
TTGAATAGAACACAAAGGAAGGAAAGTGAGAAAAATCGTGGTGCAGAAAATGGCTGGGAGAGTTGTAGTGTGGTGTGTTTAAGAAATGATTTTACTCATGAAAAGAGGTTAGGGTCTTCAGAACCTGCCCGGACGAGTGCAGCACAATCGGAATAGTGGTGTTGCCTGAGGCCCGAGCCATCGGAGACTGATGACTCTGTAACCCCTTGGTGTGGGCCATGTTCCTGGGACCAAGGCACTGTCTCTTGTCTGGAAAGTGAAACTCCATTGAAAAGACGACCTTGTAGTATAGCCATTGCCTTTGTCTCTGCAGAGTAGATCTTTTCTAATCAAAGTATTTAGCAGTGATAATAATTTTTACTTCAAAATTAAGTGGATGGGAGCCTCATTACATGAAACTGCCACACACCATTTAGAAATCAGCACCTGACCTCATGAAAGAGTGGCTTCTGGGCCACATTGATCTCTGAGAGGAAACTCTGTTCAGTTCGTTGAAAAAAATTGATTGTGAGATCCAAGCACTGAGAATGTACCTCCACTCCTCTTGTATACTAATTTCTTTTATGAAGAAACTAATTTAAAATATCAATATCTGTGTGATCTGCCTTAATCCTTGTGCCAAGAACATGAATCAAAGTAGACAAGGGCTGTCCAGTTGGACCAGGGCTGTGCCAACGCTCACTTGGTTCTGAGCCCCTGGTGAAGGTGGAGCCGGAGAGCAGGAGTGATCTGGAATATCTGGACCATCCTCAGTCCTGAGTAGCTCCTTCGGCAGGTCTGCAGACGTCAGTCACTGCTCTGGCAGCCGGCGTGGGAGGAGACGCAGAGGGAGGACACACCTCGCTGTGCTTTTGTTTGTATCTGTCTGTATCTACTTTCAGAGACTGAAAAAACCCACAAAAATCAATATGTCAGAAAGATTGCTGTGATCTACCATGCACAATAGTGGGGAGCATCTAAATGAAGAATTCCTTCTTTTATATCCATAGTGGCTGATGTGCTTGGGAAAGCTCTGTGAATTCAGAGCTCAGTGACAGGACAAACATCTTCCAAGTGGCCCTCGTTGGCCATCTTGGTACCTGCAGGCTTGTGGTGTGGCAATACATGTAACCCAAGCTCTGACCCTTACTGTCGGCTGAACTTAGGTGAGCCCCGGGCTTACTACACTGGACACATTTTGAGGATTATAAAATTACAGATTCTGTGGGATTCTTTTTTCCTCTGGAAATTCTGTGACTGCTTTTCTCTCTCAAGTGGGACACTACTGCTTGCGTCTGAGGTTGAAATGTTCCGGCTGCATCATACACAGAATAAAAGGGCATGTTGGGTCCATGAAAATAAACCTTTGGCCAGGAACACAGCTGGAGCACAAGGGAGTTGGAGCGGGGTGAGGATGCAGGTGCATGTTTTTCCAGAAGTATGACCGAAAGTGTACGAAAGATAAAAGACACGAGGAGAAGAACTTGGAGCTTCAGAATGCCTGGTAACTTATGCGTGATCATCTATTCATCTTTGCTAAAATAAAACATGTATGTATTTAATTGATAATTACTTGTCGAGTGCAGAGATTATAATTAGCATGCACACATGCGTTATTCATGTGTGCAGCACTCTGGCAGGTTAACATGCATGTATGCACAAACCCGCACAGGTCGAGAATGCCAGGAAATTAGCAGTGACTTAAACCATCCCACTCATGCTCATACTATGTACAGGTTAGACTGTTGTATTTTCCAGATAATTAATGTCTTCTGTGCATATTTAGTATGATTTGATTTCCTTTAGAGATAGCTAATGAGATAAAGGCGGCACTATGAGCCAGTTAAATCAACCACCTAATCTTGCGCACGAAACATTAAGCAGAGAGGAGCATCTACGATTAGCAAAAGGCTTTGATGTGACTAAATGTCTGGCTGCACCACCACCGTTGTGGGTCTCGGTCCCCGATGAAGCTCTGATCTAGACGTGCTGAATGTGTAATAAATACCGTGAGTGCCTGTTTCCTCACGGGGCTCACTTTTTGAGGACGGCAATGCTCTCTTGCATTCCAGAGAGCTCAGGAGGCTGTGGACAAGATGTGGCAGTGAGGGGCACAGGAAGAAGGAATCACACCTCTGTAGGGAAGGGCTTTACTTCTTTCCTGGAAAAGAGACAACAGATACAGCACATTTGTAATATGTAAAAGGGTGTGGTGGTACCTAACAAAACACTGACCATGCGACTTGCTTAGGCAATGGCCATGAGCTTATCCTCAGAGTAAATCTGGTCACGGGGACAGTCCAACACGGATCTGGAAAACTCGCCCACAGACTTCTTCACTGTTCACTTGAGAAAGTAATGGTGCTCATTCAGGGTGTGGACAGAAGAGCACATCTCTTTCCCAAACACAGGCATTGCTCCATGGAGAGAATTAACAGACATTAATAAAAAAGCATCGATATGTAAATGCTTAGTTAGGAAAATAAGATTGAAATTCATAGGTTATCTTGTTTCATCATCTCAAAAGCATGTGAAGAAGGGATTAGTTTGATCACCCTCAAGGAACAGATAAAGAAACCAAGGCAGACAGAGAGTTACCACCTTGCCCACAGCCAGGCCTGCTGAAGGGTGGAGTAGGCACAATGCAGGAGGCTGACTGGGAGTCTGCGCCCCCACCCAGCACCCGTCCCCTGGGGGTCTGCGCCCCCACCCAGCCACCCGCCCACTGGGGGTCTGCGCCCCCACCCATCACCCGTCCACTGGGGGTCTGTGCCAGCACCTGTCCACTGGGGGTCTGCGCCCCCACCCACCACCCGTCCACTGGGGGTCTGTGCCACCACCTGTCCACTGGGGCTCCGCCCCACCCACCCGTCAGCCTCCGCAAGGATTCACCATGTGAGGCTATGGTTTAAAAAAAGATAAGAAAAGACCACAACCAGGCCATGGGCATTTGAAAACCAGCTGGATCAAGATGTCCAGATACAGAATGCGCAGAGTTGTAGGTGCGAGCACTGCTAGGAAAGTGACCCATTTAAGAGATTTGGGAAGAGAAGGACGAGCCGACATTTGACTACCAGGACACCAGAGGTGGTTTCTAGGTGCCAAACATGTTCATTAATGTCGTTTATTTGGTTTCCTTGACAACACTGGGGGATAAATATTAAAGCCTTATTCTTAAAAATTGTAATAGACTTTGTCTTTTAGAGCAGTTTTAAGTTTACAGAAAAATTGTGCAGAAAGTATGGATAGTTTTTCTACAATTGTGTTTTACATATCATGCTCTTCATCAAACTGGTAAAGAACTAACCATTTCTCTAATAAATAAATCAGCAAAATTGTCTGGATAGCCTCTTAGCCCTTCCCTCTACTGGATGGCCAGGTCTATGACGGCCTCCTGTTTGCTAGTTTGCCTCCATTGTGGGTACAGAGGGGTGAGTAGCACTTGGGAGGTGCCCTGTATTTGCTACTGGAAGAGAAAAGTATCTTGAGTTACTTGTCAGATGATGTTTGATCCCTCAATAACAAATTACATTATTTCTCATTAAATTTCGAGTTTGGACCTTTGGCATAGACTCATCTCCTCAGTGAGATAAGTTTCCAGGGCCTCGTCATAAGGTAAAAGAATAAACCTCACTTTTGGTAGGTCATTTAAATTATCTATGGCCTGAGAAAATTTGATACTATGCGAAAATTATCTACTACGGCAAAATAGTGAAAGTAGCTTGAGAATGACATTCTTGGCCATAGTTTCACCCAATTTTGAGTTTTTTAAAAAAAAATTCTTTCTTCTTCTTTTCTCTTTTAAAAATATTAACAATTTTTTAAAAAAAATATGCAATCTAAACCATTTCTGATTTCCTGAACTGTGAACCTGTGTGTTCAGTTGCTCTCTGGCGAGCTCAAGAATGTGCCACAGGCGCCTCAAACCCCGAGCTGATCTCAGCAAACTCCCCATGAACCCTGCTTTTTGCCTTCACTCTCCAGACACTGGAATGTTGCAGCATTTCCTCAGTTTCCTGGGCCAGAAGCTCAGAATTCCCCTCAGTCCCTCAGGTTCTGACTGGATCACAGCATCCTGCTAATTCATTCTACTTCCATAATAACTCTAGGCCGCACCCCACTTTTCTCCATCCCCACTGCAATTCATTTGCTCAACAAATATTTTTTAAGCACTCCCCGCAGCTCGGGCACTGTGCATGCACTGAGGTTATACTGGTGAGCAAAGCAGAAGGAGTCCCCGCCCTCCGGGCTTCGAAGGCTGGTGGGAGAGGCAAGTGACAGCCAAGTCCATCTGAAGGACCAATTTAGGGGATGATGAGCGTGATCAAGATGAAGCAGAGGGTGACAGGAGACAGCAGTGCGTGAGATAGGATGGCAAGGCACGGCCTGCTTGTGGGAGTGGACATTTTTGTAGGGAAACTTGAAGACCATGAAGGTCTGGCACTCTTGGATAAGAAGCCCCTGGTACAAAGAAAAGAAAGGGGAAGGAGCCTCCAGAAGGCTGACGTCGGGCACAGAGAGAGAGACGCGGGATGGTGAGTTCTAGGAGCAAGGCAGGGCCAGGCATGCAGGCAGGCTCTGCCACCCCAGAGCTGGGATGTTTTGTCCTCTATGATGGCAAGCGCCAAGGAGGCCTTGGGAAAGGGAGGGGCATGGGCTGCTGTACATCTTTGAAAGGCCAACTGGATTGTAGTGTGGAGAATATTGTTGGAAGGCAAGAGAGAAACCAGAAAATCAGATTGATTTAAAAGCTGCAGAAATCCAGGCGGGAGGTACAGGTCCTGCTAGCTATGGAGGGTGCAGAAGTGTGGAATTCAGAGAGTGTCTTGAGGTACGATCAGGAGGATTTGCAGAAATGGGGGGTATGAATGAAGAGAAGAGACCATCACAGTAACCCCATGTATTTAGCTGGAGCCAGACACCTCAATATCATTATTAAATAATTCATCCTTTTGCCAATCAGGGGAGATCGCCTTTCTCGTGTACTGAATTTCTCTGTAAATTTGGATCCGTTTCTGAATTTCTGCTCTGTTACTTTCATCTTTTGTTGGACCAGTACCATACTCTCTAAATTCCTCATTAAAATTGAGTAAAATGTTCAATTTATGAATTATATATAATTGTATATTATAAATTTACATTATAAATATAATTGCTAATTTATTAGAAAATTAATTTTCTAATCATTCTTATTTCCCAGCTCTGCTTTGGTTATTCTCACATGCTAATTCTACAAATAGACCTCACAGCTATTTTTATCGGGTTTTATAAAAAAGGCCTGTTAGGAATTTGGCTTATATTATAGGTATATTTATGTCAGTCTGTAGTGACATTTTAAAGTATTGTTTTCCCTTACACACTTGTCAATATCCTTCTGCAGGGCTAATTTTCTTAACATAAAACAGACATATTTCTTTTTTTTTTCTTTTGTGAATGAGAAACTTTCCTTTAAACTTTGTAACTAGGCAAGTCAGAAAGTTATTACTTCTCTATATTTATATTTTAACCAGATAATCTACTAAATTCTTTTATGTTTCTAATAGTTTTTCAGCTAATTCACTTGGCTTTTTTAAAACTACAATCTTTATAATCTGCAAGTAATGATACTTCTGCCTCTTCCTTCCCAATATTTATGCTTCTTATCCCATTCTTTCATCTAATTACATCGGTGAGCACTTCAAGAACTATCATTAAATAATTGTGGTGATAACAAGTACCCTTGTCTTGTTCCTGACTTTAATGAAACTATTTCTATTATAGTTTTTCACCACTGAGTATTGTGCTGGCTGTCAGTTTGTGATATACAAAACGTAATTTTTAAAATATGGCTTTAAAAGTTTTGTTTTATTACCACAATACATGTTAAGATTTTTTTTTTTCAAACGGATTCTCACTTTATCACCCTGGGTGGAGTGCCGTGGTGTCATAGCTCACAGCAACCTCAAACTCCTAGGCTCAAGCAATTCTTTTGCCTCAGCTGGCTGAGTAGCTGGGACTACAGGCGCCTGCCACAACACCTGGCTATTTTTTAGAGGATGGGTCTCACTCTTGCTCAGGCTGATCTCTATCTCATGAACTCAAGTGATCCACCCAACTCGGCCTCCCAGAGTACTAAGGTATGAGCCACTGCATCTGGCCTCTTATATTAGCATCTTTTAAAAACTCAAGGGTTTTATTTAAAAAAAACCCCAAAAAACTCAAGGGTTTTTTTCTTGCGAGTATTGAGTACATCATGTGGTTTTAATTCTCCAACCTATTAATATGGTAAAGTCTCTTAATACATTTTCTATTATTATTTACTTCTACTCAGAAGTTTAGATTTAACCTCCACTTGGTATTTTGTATCTTATTCATAAATAAGCTTAGTCTGTAGTTTTTTCCCTCTAAACTGTTGTTGCAATCCTCTGGTATCATTGCTGTGCTGCCTCTGTGAGAAGAATTCTTTTCTTAAACTTCAGTACAATTAAATGACTTAATTCTTGAAATTACTAGGAAGCCGTTTGATCCCAGTCTTTGCATCATGCTTTCCCAACCACTTTCTGGTGACTTTATATGTTTTCTACCACTTAAAAACAAACAAAAACCCCCAGCTTTGTAGATTTGTATTTTTTCAGGAAACGGTCTACTTTTACCAGGTTTTCAAGCTTGTGAGTGTAGGATCATAAGTACTATTTAGTGTTCTGCATAAAGTTTGGATTTGTTCTCTTCTTTTTAGATTTGTGTTAACCATTTACATTTATTGTTACAGCATGTACGTCTGACTTTTCATGAGTTAATGCTTTCTTTCTGCCTTCTTAGGGACCATCTCTATTAGTAGAGATTGTTTCTAGACTAAAAACTATACATTTAAATATCAGAACTATTCTCGAAGTCAGCACTGTTATAGCAGAGGGGTCAGAATGAATGAAAAATAGTTCTGGAAGTAGTTTCATGTTGTAAAAAAGTTTATAAATTTCATGAAAGAAATGATGATTTGTTAATCAGGACATGCTCTACATGTACATATGGATAGGGCAATTTAAGAGAAATTAGATTAGCAAGGGCAAGAAGATACCTTTTCTAGGAAAAGCCTGTTACTTCATCCATTCTCTTCTCTGGCTTGCAAAAATTGTAACAACATTTTTTGATAATTAGCAATTTTTCCAATTTGTGATGATCAACCAGAATTTCTTGTTGAATGTGATTTTAATATATTTATGTTCTTACATGATAGTTCTTCCTCCTTCCCTCCATTTTTAAGGAAATGAGTGGGCAGTTGTGTGTTCCTCAGCTGGGAAGGACGCCTTGAGGTTGGCAACCCATCAAGGACAGTAACTACCATGGCTTCCAGTGCTTTGGCCAAACCTCAGATGTGTGGCCTCTTGGCCAGGTGCCTGCGGATTCATATTGTTGGAGCATTTGTACCCCTGGGGGTTGCAGTTTTCTATACGTTTGCTGTAGCTGAACCAAGAAAGAAGGCATATGCAGATTTCTACAGAAATTATGATTCTATGAAAGATTTTGAGGAGATGAGGAAGGCTG